>JASAND010027642.1:0-21057 GCA_030248195.1 Trissonchulus latispiculum | reverse complement strand
TTTTTGGTGCAGCATCAACAAATCAGGTTTCATAAAATTTTTATAAGGGGTAATCTTTGACCGCCTATAACTTTCCCACCTCTCATCCGATTTTGGTGAACTAAAAAGTAGTGAAGTCCTACAAATCCAAATACACTTCCCGACCTGTACTACAAATCCCAATACACTTCCGTAAAGTCGACCAATCACTGCTCCGAATATTGTTTAACCGTCCCTCTGCGTTCTTCCCCCGGGGCTTGGGACCCGGCGTAGGCCCATTACCGGACTCCTACCTACCTACCTAATCTACCTACCTAACCTACCTACCTAATCTACCTACCTAACCTACCTACCTAATCTATATACAGTACCTACTTATTTACAGTAACCTACCTATATACAGTACCTAACCTAGTCCGGTGCATGCAATATTTTTGTATTTTTCGTTTTATCAGTTTTATGTTTTTGTTTTTATCTAGTGCATAGTGTACCCAGTCAACTTATACACAAAGAAGCATATACTCGTAACGTCAACAACGACCCATTTTGTGGTAGGTCTCTGCTGTCGGGCCCACTCTAGACATCCATTCTGTCAAACTCTAGATTAAGTTCCTCCAAGTCTTCCCTATTTCCAATAAATTTAGGCTCCTCTAAGTAGTGGTTGTTGTTTGAAGGGTAGTAGAAATCTAATTCATGGTCCAAAACATTTTGAAGAATGAAACCAAACGAGAAGTTAATTTTAATGGCGTAGAATTGAGCATTGGAAATGGAGTAGAGGAGTGTTTTAAGACTGGATTCCCTTATGTCTTCCAAACGAAAGTTGTAAGTTGAGTAGATCCCCGGTTCGAGCTTAAACTTTGTCCTAATTTTGTCCCAATTTCGAATATATGTAAATATTTCTAATTTGTTCAGGCAGCTTCCCCAAAAAGTCCGCAGGTGGTTCAGTCGGATCTTCCTTTGGGAGTAGCAGCCGTGGGCACTTTCTTTGCATAAGTATTTTATCGAAACTTGCATGAACTCCCATATGACCATCTAATCCCCTTTGTGTTTTAAATTTGCTTGTACAACGTTGGCAGGGGTACTCTTCCTGAAGGAGGTCTTGCTCAGGTTTCTTAGGGGGATCTGGCTTACATATATGAGTCACCTTTGTATCTTCCCGAGAGTAACTCTTCCCACATTTTTCACAAGTAGACTTCTCACCCTCGTGTTTTTCCTTGATGTGCCTGTTGAGGTTGTATCTTCGAGTGAACATTTTACCACAAAATTCGCAAATGAAGTTTTCCATTTTCGGTTGTTTATGTCCTTACACAATTATGTTTCACTTTCAGAGCTTTTAAAAAACCGACCGCTCGCGACGACAGAACAAGTCAGACTGACGATCTACCAACATTTTACCCGTTTATATAGACTTTTGAGTTAGCTAATAGTTGCTTGGCTTAAAAATAGTTTGACCGTTTGCACATTTGGTATTATAAAAAGTATTTAAATTTTTCAATTCACCTAAGTTCTAGGTCACTCTTTCTTCACACCAATCTTGCTCCGAGCATATTGTTCCTAATGTTTTACAGAATATTGCCTTTGCCTTAAATGTTTTGCCTTAACTTACCGACTGTTGTACCTTTGTACTCGGAGTCACTCCATACTAGCTCCGAGTTAACACCGAGTATACACTGAGCCTACTCCGAACATACTCCCAACTAACTAGTAATTTTCCACTTATTCTTCCTCTTCCTGTTCATCAAATTGGTCCACCGTCTTTTCAGGTAGTACCACCGTGCTCAAATTGGAGTTCTTTTCTATGGCGCGTTTGAGGGCTTCTTCAGTGGAATACTTTGCCTCATACTCTATTTGTTTGGTCAGAATTTCGTCAATTATTGGATCGTCGAGGAACCCTTTACAACGTTGGATGTGAAAGTAAATTTTCCTATTGAGTTCACCTCGGATCCTAGGTCGGACTTCATTGTAAGCCTCAATTTCGGCCTCAGTATCATCATGGCCGTCTGCAACGTATTCATTTGCTAACCTAGTTATTCTACCTTCGAACCTCTCTTCAGACTGCCTGACAAGCTCATCCCAAAACTTACCAATGTCAGTTGGCTCATAGATCTGTCCACAACTCGAGTCACTACTGTCTGAACATTCAGTACTCGTTTCTGATTCATACTCATCATACTCTGATTCAGACTCATCATACTCTGGTTGGGCACTGTGAAGGTTTTGAACATGACGTTGTAGGTTGAACGCCCTGGTGAACGTCTGACCACAAGTGCCACACTGGTATGGTTTGTAATATTCACAACTGGACATGTTTGTTCTGCTTCAGTTTCAATGTACGCTTTATAGACTTGATGTCGCTTTGTCCTTGTTGTTTGTGCTTTTATTGATTTTCAGTAAGTCCAAGCCTACTCCGAGCTAACGCCGAGCATACACTGAGTATCACTAGCGTAGCCAGAAAATAATTTCGGAGGGGGGCAAACCAAAAATGCTCTGAAATTTCTACCGCAACTAAAGAGATAGTGGAAATTTTCAAGCAAAATCTGGTGCTTTTTGATATATTTTCATTGAAAAGTAGCGCCGCAGGCAAGATTTTTTCGAAATATTTATTCGCTCTGCTGCTACTCATTAAAAATTTTTCATTTTTCTCCGATTTCGGGGGGGGCATGCCCCCCTGGCCCCCCCCCCCCTGGCTACGCGCTTGCTGAGTATACACCGAACCTTCAGAGTAATGTACTCGAAGTCGTCGCGTCGAATTGACCTTACCAATCTAGACATGACTAACTTCGAGTACATTACTCTGAAGGTTCGATGTATACTCAGTGTATGCTCGGCGTTAGCTCGGAGTAGGCTTGGACTTACTGAAAATCAATAAAAGCACAAACAACAAGGACAAAGCGACATCAAGTCTATAAAGCGTACATTGAAACTGAAGCAGAACAAACATGCCCAGTTGTGAATATTACAAACCATACCAGTGTGGCACTTGTGGTCAGACGTTCACCAGGGCGTTCAACCTACAACGTCATGTTCAAAACCTTCACAGTGCCCAACCAGAGTATGATGAGTCTGAATCAGAGTATGATGAGTATGAATCAGAAACGAGTACTGAATGTTCAGACAGTAGTGACTCGAGTTGTGGACAGATCTATGAGCCAACTGACATTGGTAAGTTTTGGGATGAGCTTGTCAGGCAGTCTGAAGAGAGGTTCGAAGGTAGAATAACTAGGTTAGCAAATGAATACGTTGCAGACGGCCATGATGATGCTGAGGCCGAAATTGAGGCTTACAATGAAGTCCGACCTAGGATCCGAGGTGAACTCAATAGGAAAATTTACTTTCACATCCAACGTTGTAAAGGGTTCCTCGACGATCCAATAATTGACGAAATTCTGACCAAACAAATAGATTATGAGGCAAAGTATTCCACTGAAGAAGCCCTCAAACGCGCCATAGAAAAGAACTCCAATTTGAGCACGGTGGTACTACCTGAAAAGACGGTGGACCAATTTGATGAACAGGAAGAGGAAGAATAAGTGGAAAATTACTAGTTAGTTGGGAGTATGTTCGGAGTAGGCTCGTGTATACTCGGTGTTAACTCGGAGCTAGTATGGAGTGACTCCGAGTACAAAGGTACAACAGTCGGTAAGTTAAGGCAAAACATTTAAGGCAAAGGCAATATTCTGTAAAACATTAGGAAAAATATGCTCGGAGCAAGATTGGTGTGAAGAAAGAGTGACCTAGAACTTAGGTGAATTGAAAAATTTAAATACTTTTTATAATACCAAATGTGCAAACGGTCAAACTATTTTTAAGCCAAGCAACTATTAGCTAACTCAAAAGTCTATATAAACGGGTAAAATGTTGGTAGATCGTCAGTCTGACTTGTTCTGTCGTCGCGAGCGGTCGGTTTTTTAAAAGCTCTGAAAGTGAAACATAATTGTGTAAGGACATAAACAACCGAAAATGGAAAACTTCATTTGCGAATTTTGTGGTAAAATGTTCACTGGACCCGACAGCAGAGACCTACCACAAAATGGGTCGTTGTTGACGTTACGAGTATATGCTTCTTTGTGTATAAGTTGACTGGGTACACTACGCACTAGATAAAAACAAAAACATAAAACTGATAAGACGAAAAATACAAAAATATTGCATGCACCGGACTAGGTTAGGTACTGTATATAGGTAGGTTACTGTAAATAAGTAGGTACTGTATATATATAGATTAGGTAGGTAGGTTAGGTAGGTAGATTAGGTAGGTAGGTAGGAGTCCGGTAATGGGCCTACGCCGGGTCCCAAGCCCCGGGGGAAGAACGCAGAGGGACGGTTAAACAATATTCGGAGCAGTGATTGGTCGACTTTACGGAAGTGTATTGGGATTTGTAGTACAGGTCGGGAAGTGTATTTGGATTTGTAGTGGACTTCACTACTTTTTAGTTCACCAAAATCGGATGAGAGGTGGGAAAGTTATAGGCGGTCAAAGATTACCCCTTATAAAAATTTTATGAAACCTGATTTGTTGATGCTGCACCAAAAATTATAAAAATCCTTGCAGTATGGAAGTTTGAAATATCCAAGGATCTGAGTGAATGAACAATATACAATCATAGGAAGGGTGATAAAACATAACAACGAAGGCAAACTTGTAATTACAAACTAAGAACCGAAACCGGAAATTTACTCCAGATTTTCTTTACTCCAATCAGGGTCGAAAAGCCCGCCCTATACTACTAACTCAGTGTTAGAAAGGGACCCTTTAAAATGACAGAAGGACAAGTAATAAAAATGCTCCTCTGGAGCATGAAAAAGTAATATGGGTGATGGTGACGTTGCAAAATCAGGAGAGGACTAGTCCTAAAAATGCTTAATATGGGGGCTAGGTTCAAAAACAGAAGAGGACTAGGTTGTGAGCGAATTAATATGGGCACAACTTCGCCGAGCAACCCATATTCGCTTACTTTCACGCTTCGCCTTATTGATTGTCGCATGCAGAGCGAACAATGTCAATCGTCAAGTCTAATAAAAAATTAATTTAAACGTTCAAAGAATCGTTGAAGATGTTGTTTACGTAGTCGGTTAGACTAGCTAGGTTATAAGTATACGTAAATTAACATTATTTCATTGTGTTGGACTACGGCAAGCAACGAGAAAAGACCTAAGGATATGATATATACCAAACCAAGGTTATTGGTTCAATCCGGGAGGAAACAGAACATCGTCGGAATGATTCGTTCAGCTATCCTTGACATGTATATATTTCCGTAGAAATAGAAAATCAGTAACTATCAAGAGATTCTTAATAGAAAAATTTGTCTTCGTCAAAGCTCGAATATCAGAGCTGTAAATTATTTGTGCACTATAAAGTATATAAATCGAAACATACATGGGCAATGAACTTGGCTCTAGCCTGCACAGCCATCGAGCTCACTGCGCGGGGGGGTCAAATTTCTAATTTTTTACGATATGTGTCTTGGTCGATTGTGGTTTATTCAAAGCTCTGTTTTTGTCCCTTTGTCGGAAAGGTTTGCCATCTTACGCAATCCTTTAAGATTTTGGTGAATCTCGCACAAAATGCGGAAATTTTATTCTCTGGTTTTACTGAAATAGCAAGGGAATTTTATGAATGTAGTCATAATTCATTCGGTTTTTAAAATTTAATGCTGTATCAACGTTGTATCAACCACCACCACCATTGATTTCTCAAAAACTACTCAATGGATTTCGGTAAATTTTGGCAAAGTGGAAATTCGCGCGTATTCGGAGGAACGTTTTTATTGGTTTGGGGTAAAACGTTTTGAGAAGCAAGAAAACTCAAGGCGAAGTTGCAAAATTTCGTGTTACCGTGCGTTAAGCCAATTTTTTCGAACGTTAGGACCTGCTGAGCCGAATCCAAAAAAAACGTCCCTCGACCCATATGTCCTTTATATCATAGCACAAAATGAACTTTTGACAAATTCCTTAGACTGTAAGTATTTAAACTAGCCGACAACAAAAATAGACACTATTCCCTTTAAAACGTTCTAGTTTTGGTGTAGCTAAGGTTTTGTAAAGTCTTCACAGTCTGCTTTCTATAAATAGCAAAGTTGAAGATTTTCTTTAAGTCATATATGCCAATATCTGAACTATAAAGGAATATATACATGTCTGTGTATCATCGTTCTCAGACATAACCTTCTTTGTAACATTAAAAATATTTTCAAACTGTGCATCGAACTCGGGTTATTACGGTGTTAACCTAATGTCTTAAACACTGCACCGTTTCAACTTTTGTTGTAACGGTTTTGCGGTCGTTCGAAATACTAAGCTTTCACAAAAAATAAACTAAACTAAGCTAAACGAAAACTTAAATTGGGCCACGTTAATTGATGTCGTTAGCTATTATGTAATTACATATTATACAATAGCGGGGTCATACATTAATATAGGGTCGGGTCCTGGTGGGGCTTGTCGCCTAAAAATTTTGAAGGGGGCTTGTACCCTGAACAAAAATTTTCAGAAGGGCTTGTACCTCAAGAATAAATTGTAAAGTGTTTTGAAAAATTTTCAATTTTCCATGAAAATTTGAAAAAATCTTCAATTTTTGAAAAAATTTCAAAATATTGCCCGATTTTCCCAGAAATTAAACATTTCAGCTAAAAAATACCGGCGAAGCCGGAAATGTTTTGAAATTTTACTGTAAAAACTGTAAAAACTAATTTTTTCCCGCTATTTTTGGTTACCCCTTGGCCAATTTTTTGTTACCCCTTGTCTAATTTTTTGTTACCCCTTGTCCAGGACTGCGGTAGGGCTTGTACCTTGTCCGGGTTGGAGGAGGCTTGGACCCCACAGACCCCCTCCACCCGCGTGAGCGGGGTCTTTCCCATTATCCCCCGACAGCTCCGAAGAAGTACCGAAGCTGCACAATTTGACTGATGGAGTTGAAATTTGGTAGGGTAGTTTTTCGGACCTATTGATTTCAAAAGTGCAAAAATTTAAAATTTTTAAGAAAATTTTAAAAATATTTAAAATCTTAGTTTGGATAAGGGGAGAACAAAAGGAACCGAAAAATTGTTCGAAAAAATTTAGCTGAATACTTGCTTACTGGGGTTTTCTGGGGTGCTTATCACGAATTTGAATTGTGCTTCATCGGTACTTCTTCGGAGCTGTGGGGGATAATGGGAATGACCCCGCTATTGTATATGTAATTACATAATAACTGATGGCATCACTTCATAATTTTTAAGTAAGTTCACCCTACTTATTTTTAACTATTTTTATAGCATTTGTTTAATTAAGCAAAACATAAAAAAAATAAAAATCCCACCTTATCTTATATAAAAAAAATTTTAAAATATCAAATTAAAAAAAAAATTTTAGGGGAAGTTCTTCCAAAATGGTAATTGTTGCGAACGTTTAAGTAAGTTCATAATAATTATAAGTAAGTATTTGCGCCAATAGTTCAGTACATACTTCAACAAAAAGTATTACTACAACAAGAAATCACTATTTGTAGGGTGTGCGCCTCCCGGAGTAGAGCATTTTACAGTAAACCTTCAATTTAGTATGGTGTGCGCCTACCGGAGTAGAACGTTTTACAGTAAACCCTCAGTTCTGTAAGGTATGCGAGTAGAGCATTTCTGTCAACTGCGTAAAATTGTAACGTGTGCGCCTAACGGAGTATCACCATCGTCTGCTAATCTCTAAGTCATTTATTACTAGCAGTTATTACTGAATTTTGTCTCTGAACGTTTACTAATCTATAAACAACTGCGGAGTATTTGATTTGAAACTAACGCCTGGGCGTATTGCTTAATTCCAGAAGATTTATACCATAAAACTCAATTAAACTTCAGGAGCAGATTTCGAGACAATTTTTCCAAAAGCTGACACCGTTGCTTTTATTGTTTACGGTTGACTCTAAAAATACAACTACTAGCCCATGTGTTAAAGATTGAGGAGGCATTCGAGAATTAAAACAGCATACATGCATTACATACAACAATTCCGTGGAATATATTCCACTCCAGCGGAAAAAAAGAAAACACACCACAGGTCCAAAAATTTTGGAATAAATGTAATGAAAGAGGCAATAGTTTTTAAGGGAATGCAATGGAAAACGAAAAGGAGGGGCGAAAATTTGAAGCAAAAATAAACTAAAATGCCCTGATGGTGCAAAATTTTTAAAAGAAAAAATGTAATGGTCAACGCTACGCGAAACGTTTTAAATAAATGTAGTGGAAATTTCGCCAAGGGAGAAGCCGACCAAAAAATTTTCAGACCATTTTGTTGCAAGAGATAAAAATTTTATGCGCGGGTAAAAATTGGATGCATGGTTTAAAACTTTAATGCACTTTGTTGCGCGGGGGTAAAAATTTGTTTCCACGGGGGTAAAAGTTTGTTGCGCGGGGTAAAAATTTTGTTGTGCGGTACAAAATCGTCATGCGCTTTGCTGCGCGGGGGTAAAAATTTTGTTGCGCGAGGTAAAAATTTGGTTGCGCGGGAAAAAAGGTTAAAGCACTCTGTTGCGCGGGGGTAAAAATTTTGTTGTGCGGTACAAAATCTTCAGGCGCATTGCTGCGCGGGGGTAAAGATTTTTATGCGCGATGTAAAAATTGGATGCATGGTTTCAAACTTTAATGCACTTTGTTGCGCGGGGGTAAAAATTTTGTTGCGCGGGGTACAAATTTGGTTGCGCGGGCATAAAAATTTTGTTGCGCGGGGGTAAAAAATTTGCTGCGCGGGACAAAATATTGAGGCGCTTTCCTGCGCGTGGTGAAAAATTTACTGCACAGGGATGAAATCTTGAGGTGCTTTCCTGCTCGGGGTAAAATCTTACTGCGCGGGGGTAAAATTTAATGCGAGTTAGAAATTTTGTTGTTTCGTTCTAAGGTGCTTTGTTGCGCGGGGGTAAAAAATTTGTTGCGCTGAATAAAATTTTGAGACGCTTTCCTGCGCGGGGTAAGAATTTTACTGCGCGGGGGTAAAATGTTTGCTGCGCACTGCGCGGGGGTAAATTTTTCCTAGCCTGCACATGTGCAGGAGTTGTGCAGGCATTGCCCATGCGTGAATCGAAACATTGGTACGTATATTATATGCATGTATAATTTCGCAATCCACGAATATGGGTTGTTCGACGAAGCTGTGCCCATATTAATTCGCTCACAACCTAGTCCTCTTCTGTTTTTGAACCTAGCCCCCATATTAAGCATTTTTAAGACTAGTCCTCTCTTGATCTTGCAACCTCACCATTACCCATATTACTTTTTCATGCTCCGGAGGAGCATTTTTATTTCTTGTGTATATATACAACTGTTTGACTTGCAGGGTTGGCTACGTTCCTATTCATCTTTTAAAGTTTTCAAATCGAGGCAATTTCTTGACAACTTTGCCGCTTCGACTGAAATATTCGAATTCGATATTTGCATACATGCTTGCATATGTAACTGTTTTTGCATTTTCTTTGCTGAATTTTGGCTGGTCTATTGGGATTGAAGAGAATGGTGGATGGTAAGCGATTTATGTCTGTTGCAAGCAGTTGTGTTGGGTACAGCAGTGCCGAGTTGGATTAAGGTGCATTCATAGTCGCAAACGCATTGAGACGCGCGTCGACGCATCAGATTGTAACATGCCGTTTTGACCGTTTAAAAATTATTGTAGCGTATTTATGCTCGAACGCATGCAGACGCTTACGTACGCGCGTCGACGCGCGTACGCGCGTCTCAATGCGTTTGCTACTATGAATGCACCTTAAGGCTTTTCTGTGATTGGTGGTTCGAATCCCCGCTACCACTCATTATTGTAGACTTAGCACATATTGATTTTTCGTAGGGTTTATTGGGTTGCCGCTTTTTCACAAAAAGGCAACCCTTTAACTTGGGTATGTCCGTTATTTATTTATTTATTTATTATTTCTTCTCCGGATTCTTGTCCCCCCCTCTATCTCGAGATTGGAAAGGGGTAGAGAGGTGGTTGATACCTCATTTTAAAGGTCTTGACTTGAACTGCTCCCGGAAGCGCGGGGAGCCCCGGGGGAGCAGAGGTGCTCCCGGAGCAGTCCCGTGAGTAAAAATGAGTAAAATAAAAAAGTTGTCCAAATGAGCTAATTTTGGTATCATTTGAAAGCTCTCGGCGAGTAATGAAAAATTGTAATAGGGTCAAGGCCTGAAAATGCACTCATTTTGAGTTACGAGGCCGAAAATGGTCAAAAATGACCAAAAACGGTCAAAATGGCTCAAAATTGAAAGTTCTCGGATCAAGCTCATATCGGTATCATTCGAAAGCTCTCGTTATGTAGATGAAAAGTTATAATAGCGCCAAACGCACCAAAGTGGAGGAGAAATGAGTTACGGAGACTCAAACGGGTCAAAAATGGCCAAAATCGGTCAAAATGGGTCAAAATTGAAAGTAACCGAAACCGCCCAATATGGATATCATTCGAAAGCTCTCGTTGAGTAGATGAAACGTTGTAATAGGGTCAAAGCACCAAAATGTACAGAAAATTGGCTACAGGGACTCAAAGGGGTCAAAAATGACCAAAGCCGGCCAAAATGGGTCAAAATCAAAAATTTTGGAAAACATACAAAATGGGTATCATTCGAAAGCTTTCTTTGAGTATATAAAAAGTGGTCATAGGGACAAGGAGTACTGTCGTAGGATAAATCTCGTTTATAAGAGGAAAAATGCAGCGGCAACCCATTCATGATACTTTGCTTGTTCAACCTTGGTTTTCGTCGGTAACTGTGCAGCTACGCACAGGATACTACAGCGGTTCGAAAGTAAGATGAGGGCACATGTTTCTGCCAGCAGAAAACTGCTCAGAACGGAAATGTCGAATTTTTTAAGCGGGGTTTCGCGGAGGGTGTTAGCACTAGCGTAGCCAGAAAAAAATTTCGGAGGGGGCAAGCCAAAATTTTTCTGAAATTTTCTGAAATTAGTGCTGAAACTGAACTCTGTAGAGGCTGATTTCAAGTGCAAGCTGGTATTGTTAAAATATTTCGTGTAGAATTAGCGCCGCAGGCGAAATTTTTTGGAAATATTCGTTCGAATTCCTATTTGGTGTCAAAATTTTTTCTTTAGCCTCGGATTTTGGGGGGGCATGCCCCCCCCTCGCCCCCCCCCCTGGCTAGGCGCCTGGGTGTTGGAATGCTAAAGGAACTTATTTTGGAAGGTTTCATTAAATTTCGACTTGGTTTGGGCCGTCAATCAACAATACATACATTCCCAGAAAGAATCACCACCAGGCAGGATATGCTTTTTACCATCTTCACGTTAACGTATGTAGATTTTTAGTTTTTACTTTTTCGAGTCATTCAGTCTTCTAGTCCGTATATCTGGCTAAATGTATACATCTGATGTTTGATATATGATAGATCTCCTACCTTTGATGAAATAATTTTACTCCTCATACCTTCTTTTTCGGAGGAACTTGTCGCCTTTTTCCACAGTTACAGTAAATGTGCCACTTTTGCAATGCCAGGCTTCAGTCGGTGAAACTGGAAATAAGCACCGGCCCCCCGCACCCTATCATAATCTACATGTATTTGGCAAAATGGCATATTATATAGACGTATTTGTTTAGGCAGACAGAATCTCGACATACCTATGGTAGCAGCGGCCCGTGCAATATTGAAAGACATGATGCTAGGTTCTTGACACAGAAGGAGTTTATAAACAGGTGACGGCGTCTATACCTTTGCATCGTTAATATATGTTTGACTTATTCTACGTAAATGAGGACTTTGTAAGTAAACATCCTTCACACATCCTCGAAACCCCTGATCGCCTCAAAGAACTACTTTCGATATACGTAGATTCGATCTCGTTGAAAATTTCTGCTTTTTGCACGACTATTAAAATACTTTCTTGTAGAAATCAAAAGACCAAGTGAATATTGTGTTGTCAGCGAATTTGTGATTGTAATAAGGCTGACATTTCATTTCCTCTTTGAAAATGTTACGCATTTATACCAATTTACTGTACGAAAAGTGAATTTTAAATTTTTTGATGACTACGTATAGGCTTCTTCGATTCTAAGCTGTGGGTCCTTCTCCATTCTCTATGCCGTGTTCATTCATCCTGCATGTTTTAGATATGCTTACACGGAACCTGTGATCATTACAATGGCTAGTGAAACAAATTCTGTAAGTAGTTGCTTTTAAATTTTCTTGTAAATGGAATAAGGCTTTTAGTTTAACTTGTAACTAAGCTTTGTACTTTTCCGGTAATCTGCTGTGTGAAAAGATTGACAACTCTACTGCACATGATATATACAATCTGAATTAACTGCGCTTAGGCCATTACTCAGCCTGCGAAAGTGTTTGCAAATTTTTCGTTTATTTAAATAGCAGGAATCACTAAAAACTAGCTAAAAATGTTGTTTTACACAGGAAAGTAAAACTTCTTAAAACTTTGGCGGAGCAACCGAAAAACTTTTGGACAATTTAAGGGCAAATATACGATTACAATTTGCCGGCAATTGTAATTTATTGGGTGGGGGGCAAGACTCTCACGAATGAGGCCTCACATCCCATAGAAGTAAGCTAGCAAACTAGTTAACAACTCTTTCGCCGTTCAAGTTGTCAACAAGTGTAAACCGTCATTATGCATATTATCAGCACTCAGTAGTAAGGAGTTCCGCTTGGCCGGGAAATGCGGATTGCGGAGATCCAGAAATGTTCACGGATTTGCACAGTCTTTTTCATTTCCCCAGTATGAAATTCTGTTAAAAAAACTCGTTTTTGGCGATTTTCCAAAGGAAGATCTTTGTGGGCACTGTGAATTTCAGTTCTCAGTTCGACAGCTTGTTTTCTATATTATGCTACTTACCGGTAGTATTTTCTCTATGGCACGCAATCGCTTTTTGAAAATTTTTGTTTGCAGAAATTCCGCAGTTTGTGTCACAAGGATCATCTATTGTCTCATTATGGCAATAAGACTGTGCTGTTGAGTTCGGCAAATACTTATTCCTATATCAAAGGTAACCTTAGTTGGTATTACTCTTCGTTTGTGAATCTTTAGTCCACTGAACGAAGAACGGAATTCCTTGCACTGAGAGATTTGAGTATTCGTGTGTTGTGTGCTGTGCTGGCTTTGTAGTCGAAAGAAGTGTAGCTTTTTGACTCGTGGGTGATTGTCGATAACCTGATGCCCATCAGATCCCACCCACCCACCGATTCCATCACAGTGATCAGATTGTGTTTCAACAGAGTAATGTGTATGTTCATCAGTATGTACGTAGACATGTTTCGAATTTCCACCTTCACCGGTATGGTTCCATTTCATAAAAATGTGTAAATTGCCAAGAGGTTAGCGAAAATTTCAAGTTCAAGAGGGTGCGCTTGTTTTGAGAAAATATCGAAGCGGATGACATCAGCTTACATAACCTGTATCAGGTATATATCGGTGGAAAGGCCTAGTTGTCACCTGCATGACCTTCCTCATGTCAATGACAAAAATCATTTTTATTTTAGTTCCAATTAGGTTTGAGCGTTATGTGAAGGAAATGCTGGTTCCTCAGTGCAATGAATGTCTTGGCAATGGTGAGAGTTTGGTTAATTTCTGTACTTTGGTTGTGTGCGAAGCTGCTTGTTTGATGAAAATGGTTTATTATTCTAATTTAACGAAGGGCATTTGCGCATATTTGATGTGTCATTAATTATATAGTTCCTGAATTGCTTTCAGATAACTGACCTTACTTGCTGCTGGAATCGTAGCTTTTTATTTGTTATGGGCTATTGGGCTTCAGTTTTTAAACAGATGCGTGCGTGTGTGTTTTGTTATTTTAAGATCTACTTGTCTTGTTTCAGAAACGTTATATCTATTTGGAGATCTCAACTACACTGAGTGGGCGGATCTACTAGAACAGTACGAACAGCCTCCTTACAGTTTACCTGATCTTCATGGAGGGCTTAGTTTCGGCGTTGCAGGTATATTTCAGTACTATTCCTCTATTGCGAAATTTGGACCTTCTTTTCTTTTCAAAGATCAGTTTTCTTCCTGTTGCTTCATATACGTAGTCTCCATCGCAGTTGTCCAACCCATTCGAATCTAGTGAAGAAGGAAGCACAAAAACAATAGTGAGAGTGTAGGTCGTAACCGCAATACTCGTACTTTATTGTTAATTTATGTTAGGTGTCAAATCAAGTAGTTCGAATTTATATACGTAGTTAGCAATCTTTATACTGTGTTCACTTTTGACAAAAAAGGCTTAATATGGAGATATGGAGATACACTAAGTTAAACCAGTCACTGAAAATAGGAGGTGCATGCCCACACTTATTCTGGTAGATCACCTACTTTATTAATTGTACGACTGAGTTATTATACTTTTCCTTTGTTATTCGGTTTGTTATGTTATGTACTTCACCATATCACCATATTTATTGATTTCATTGAGAGTTGAGTAATGTTTTGGTTGCGTACTTGTTATTAGATTTTAATTTTACTTCTTTTATTTGCTATGTAAAAGGTCACGAAGATAACGCTCCTCATAGAGGTAAACCTCCATTATATGGCGGATAAACCTGTAAAAAGATTACATATTAATTTGTCACTAAATATGGACTGCTTTACTTCAGATTAAATCCTGATACTGCATTAACTCAATTATGTAAATTTATTATTTTTTGGTCTTCTGGATTAGCCAATGGTAACTAAGAATTGAACTAAATAAAAATCTGTGTTTGTAGTTTCCAACTGCCGAAGTGAGTTGTTGATTAATGTATTAACATGAACTACCTCAGTAATTACCGAATGACTGCATAAAATGAACGGGGGTCTGGGGGCGAAGTCCCCCAGAAGTTGAAAAGTTTAAAAATTTTTTAGAAAATCTGTAATGTAACCGTAAAAGGATTAATCTGTCGCTATTTTAAAAGATTAGCTACATCTTCTTTCGTGCCAAGTCGAAAACCACATATTACTACAGGTATGTAATTAAGAATTGGGTGGGTATATGCCGGCAACAACAATATGTGACGCTTAGTAGCTTACATGCAATAGCTTATAAAAACTAAAAATACCAACTACAACAAACAGAATACGGAAAGATAGAGTAAAGTTGTAACTATGCTGCATATCATCAAATGGTAGAAACGAAAATATAGCGGAAATGTAGCGGGGATCTGGAGGCGGCAGCCCCCAGCTGAAATATCGAGCTTTTTGAAATATCGAAAGCTTGATACTAATTTTTTGAGTACTTTTGCAAAAATTTTCGAACCTTTTTCTGTGTATTCTGTTGTGTAAATTTGAATTTGAGTGTGTAAATTTAGGCGTGACTGTGTAAATACACAGTATTTTACACAAAAAATCGTGCGCCGACAACTTTTAAGAAATATTAAATTTGGCTCTTTCTGGATGCCTTAAGGTGAACGAGAATGGGTCCGAGGGGAGGGGTGGGCTGGTCGATTGAGGAGTGGAAACTTCAGAAGTAAGGCGGTTCCCCAATCCTTCCACTAAAGTAAACCAAGCGTGTGTGCGTATCAATTATTTACTTTGTACGTTCAGAAGGGCTGTCACAAAAAATTCGGGGTGGAGGTTTTTAGTTGCCTGTCATTCGTGTGTGAGCCCGACACATTCTTGGAGCCGGATTTTCGGGGCTAGAAACACCTGTTACTAAACTCTTGGTTTTTCTAACATGTAAAGTTGCCTTACTTCTGTAAATTTTGAATAATTTCCAGGTCCCGGCACAGGTGTTCCTTTTCATTTCCATGGACCTGGATTTGGTGAAGTGATATTTGGCAGGAAAGTAAGTAGAGAAAAATGTCATTAATACAGTTATCTGTTAGCTGTAAGTTTGTTTTGATGCACGTTAGCTGGCACTATTACTCACACAAAATAGTCTGCAATAATAATGGAGTCAGTACACCACCATCAGTTATTATTGGCGGAATGTATTAAATTCATGAGCTTCGTCGAATAAATATTGTGTAATTTCAGTATTCCCTAATGCATGACATTATTGTTGTAGCGTTGGTTCTTATATCCTCCAGAGGCAAAGCCCGACTTCGATCCTGATCAAACCACGCTTCATTGGTTTCAGAATGCCTATGAAAATTTACCCCGCGAGCGGAAGCCGTTGGAATGTATTATTGGACCTGGCGAAGTAGGTTTAGCGTAAAGATTTAGATTGCAGATAGTAGATTGGTTTAGTAGAATAGTGGACGGAACATCATTTTTGTGTTTTGGCATTTTTTAATTTTTATTAAAATTTTATGCATATACGCTTGCTTTTGTTTTTGTTTGCATTTGTGTGTATAATGTGCTTTGATTTCAGATTATATATTTCCCAGATCGCTGGTGGCATAGTACTTTAAATGTCGAAGTGTCTGTTTTCATTTCAACTTTCTTGGGTCCATAGATTAGATTCCATTGAACATTTCATTGCTGTTCATTATTGTTAATGGCAAATTTGGCCTTTTTCGCTTTTAGCCTGATAATATTGCTTTATGTTTTTGTCTGGTCCTTACTGGGTTTTGACTTTTGACTGCACTGTTCATTTTTGTTTTTGTCTTATATTGTTTCTGTTTTTAATAAAGGAAGCGGCCCGGTTTCAAGTGTCGGTCGAGCCTCGTTGATTAGCGGTTGCGCGACTGAATCTGTAGGAGTAGATGAGTACTAAACAGCGTTTGCCTTATTGCTGTTGTTTTGCAGGATTTGTTCCCACCAGAGAAAAGGAATAAGTAACCCTGGCCCGACTCTGAGGATTTCTTTGACAACAGAACTGTAACGCTTACATGCAGCAGTGAGAAAATCGACGACTGTGTGGCGTGTGCATAGTGTTCGTCTAAAATCTGTCTTCCGCTGTGTGTCTAAATCTATCTAAAATCTGTAAGGGGGCGGGGCGGGATGAAATTTATTTACACGGCTAAGTGATTGGGACTGGGAGAGGCCATCTCTTAATGAACAGCGCTTGTTCAACCAGCTGATAGTAGAGCGCCTTTCTGGTGATGACCTAGGCTTGCTAATTCACACTAATTAATCTCTTCTCCCACTATCAGTGATGAGAAGGATGTATGCTCACTGGCTGCTCCTATGTGCTCCTACTATGCTCCTGTATGACCTAATTACTGTGTTCTCTTACCATTAGCTGCACACAGAGTTGGAAGTGGGTCACGGGTACCCGCGTGTAGACTTTCGGGTCAGTAGGTACCCGCGGGTCAGAGCGAGTCAAGATTTATTTTTGTACATTCCAATTTTACGATAAATTTTGGGCTTTCCAATTTTACGATAAATTTTGGGCTAAGTTCACAAGAATCTTTGCAATTTAATTGAATTTCAATTTTTCTCTCATTTATGTATGACTCTTTTGTAGTATACATTATGATATTGCTTTTGTGATAAAATTATTTCTATTCCATAATCCATACTTCCGTCTTGGATCTTCAGTCAAAAATATTTAAGCAATATATATCTGTCGGACATAGTCATGGGCACAATATTATCACGCAAAGCCTTCAATTCTTTTGCATTGATTGACAAACGTTCGTTGCGAAAATAATGTTAACAGCTTACGGCATAGAGCCTGCGAATGGATCTCTCCGTTCCAGTAAATATATAATCATATAATGTCAAGCCTGAAATTTCGACAGTTCTACGAGTTATGACCATTCTCATTTTATTTGTACTAATAAAGTGAATGATATTAACCGCTAAAATGGTATATATTCATGTCCAAGTTTGGAGAGGATAGTATCGGGTTTTTAATGAAGTGGGTCAGTGGGTCGACAAAATTACTGTGGGTCGCGGGTCGCGCGTCAGAGGTCTGCGGGTCGCGGGCACCCGCGGGTCACGAATTTGCGACCCACTTCCAAATCTGGCTGCACATGAATTTAACACTAGCCGTTCATTTCACCCCACAAGAGAGTTCTATCAAACGGCCTTCCGACCGACTGAGTATCTGGTGAGAATGCTCACTCGTTTAGGTATACGTGTCCAAAGCTCAAATCAAAAAAGGTTGATTTCAGCATGCAGTGGGGAAGAAAGTTGTTAGATGCCCAATTTGGGCGTATAGGAAGCAGTTTATGACAGTTAGCGACAATTTGTTCTACAAGCTGAACTGAAGCAGAATAATTCCAGATAGGCACGCCCTAATGTTTTACGTATTCTTGCAGTCATTTATAATAAGTCAATCAGTTATATTGTTCCAGAAGAACGCTAATAGGACTATACTAACTAATTCAGTATTACCAGTACTATACAAAAAATATAAATTGTGCTGCATAAATGCTTTGAACTTGAGCCTTTCTTCAGAGGTATACTGTCGGTGTCATTAGCTGTAGTAGCAGCAGTTGGAGAAGTTGGCAGTGTTTGTCGATTGGTTCTAGTTGTAGGCTGAGCGGTCACTTTGTCATCGTTTAAGGACTTATCGGCAGCTAGAAATAAGCTCATGTCGTTGCAAAGATCACGAGTGCAGACGCAGTACCAAGACTCCCCGGAGATTGACATGAACGGGTGGATTACTTTCAATCGATTTCTGTACGAACAGTACGCTCCTGTGGAGAACTGGGTGATATCTACATCCACACAACCGCTCAATAAATATTCCTCAGGGCCTAAACCTTTTGGCACTGTTGTAGTGCCAATTATACAGGTTTGCATGTCCTGCGGACACTTGACAGTGGTGAAGTCGCATGACTTAGAGGCAGCAGTTGTACAAAAGGTCTCGTACTCGTCGCATCGAGAGCAGCGGTTCCACAATAAGTTGTTGCTATGGGAGATCAAAGAAAGAATTAGGGAGAGATGATAATACATGGTTTGCAGTAGTTGCAATCGTCGCAATTGAGCACCAGCTTAACATTGTCAAATCATAACTGAACAAAGACCTCTAACAGCACTGATAAACACTGCCAACATAACTAGAAATTAACATCTAAAAAATGAATTATATATGTATATATTAATATATATCTGCTAGTAGCATAAATACTTGCTACTAGCATGAATGAACAAAGTTATGAATGCAAGTTGGGCCTAGAACGACTCACTAGATCGTGAACGGGAACGTTGGATCGTAAGGTTCGATTACCACCTTAGCCGTGCCGTAATGATGTTGTTTCCACATTGACTTAGTCCACTACTCCATCGATCGGATTAGGCTTTAAGTGAGGGGGCTACTCTAAGACTGAATTTATTATTGATAAAACTGTGTAATGAGTTCCAGGCGACATATAGGTTAGGCAGGTACTCCAACGGAATTTATGTGTGTAACATCGCTTTGGCTATGCTAGGTCCGCTACCTATTCATGCAGGTGTTGGGGGCACACTGGCTCTGGCTTTGACTCAAAATGGGCCACACATTTTCCCGAATTTGTTTCTGATCCCACCCGGTCTGACTAGCCGCTCCCGCTGGAGTGTCTAAAGACGTTGTTTACAGTGCACACTGCAGCTCCACCATTTGAGCATTTTAGTTGAGTTTAAGCAACGGATGTTTCATTGCAGCAGGTGACGTAGTCGTACTTGCTGTGCAGTGACTGATTAGATTTGCATAGCCTGTTGGCTGAGTAGCCCGCCTATAACTGTAATAGCACCTGAATAAAAATGAAAATGAAAGAAATAAATCCTGAATAAACTGCCAATAATATTTCAAAAGTATATACTCCTGCCAAAGCCCAAAGACATGCACCGTGCAGCCATCCCTACTATTAATTAAATTGAAAATGAAATTGAAACTAAATATTTTCAAATATTGACAGAGCATAATCTAAGAAATTAGAGATTGCTTTGATAGAACTGATTAGACGATGACTCTTTGTCAATCAGTCAACAAAGAACAGGTAGCAAAAACAATTTTAAAATTCCGGTTAATTGCAGGATATGTACTAAAAGACGTCAGTGCAAACACAGCTGGTCGGCATAAAAAGATGTAATAAAACATTATCAGGTTAGATTTAAAAAGTTGTAAAACGGAGCTAAAATTGCTGGCAAAGTTCAAATTTTGGATGTTTTCCTTCCATGAAAAGCATGTTGAATAAAGTGTTAAATAAGTTCTGGTTTTATATTTGTGGTAATTTGTTACAATAAAATTAGCGACATGTAGGGAGGGGAAAGCTGTCACAAAATAATATCAGAAACCATGTTGTGCAGAAATGTTAAGATGGGAAATTTTGAAAGCGGTTGTAATGAAAATGTTTCACGCAACACTGATTGAATATTGTTAATAACAAAAGCGTGTAAACTGGTATTCGGTGAATTGCAGCTATTCTTCTTATGTATAAACAGCACATATATGTATGATAATTCGTTCAAGGATAACCACAGTTTTTCGACGAAATTTTACGGTCTGATAAAACAACAAGACACGTAGACTGAAAAAGTGAAGTTTAGAAGTTTATGTTACGTTCTCTATCCTACACGTAGGTAGTGCTAATAAATTAATTAGTCAAAGTCATAAGAAAGAATTGGTTTTTAATATAGAGGAGCAAAATTGAGAGATGTTGGGTTGGGATGGGATGGAATGGTAATGATGAGGCGGGCTGCAAGGGGCAGGGGAGGGAACCCACCATGAAAAATTTTTCGTTCATTTTCACACATTAGCCACACATGCTATCAAGTTTAAATTTTGAGTTGTTTCGTGTTTCGTTGTTTCGTTTAGTTTCGAGTTTTGAGTTGTTACGAGCCATCAACTGTGTGCAATTTGAATACGAGCGTGTGCGAGGGTGCTGCAAGCTTTCGCAAATCCAATTCATGTTCGCAGCTTATTTTGTAATACACCTCTAATAACTATTACTATTAGTAACAAGTAGGTCCCTAAAAGGGACATTATTCCGCAATTGAGCCTTTCCCTCCGTTCGTGTTGTACTTTTAGTGTACTTTTAGTTATAGATCCCCTGAAAAGTGGTAGCGTTGAGTTTTCCAATGTTCCTTTATAGGATTTAGCTTGGATGGACGTTTCCAGGCGGAATAAAAACATGTTCGTAGAGTTTCCAGCCAAATGAGCGTGATCAGAACTCAGAAGCTTCTTTAGATTATTAAAAACAAGGCCCCTGTCCTCAACAATGTAATGAAACATTTAACAGCGGTTAACTTAAAATAGAAGCATTTCCGACCATAGTTCTATGAGAAGAATTCATCCCAGCAATTCTAATTCTTTTATTTACCAGTCAACTG
>JASAND010027639.1:0-11008 GCA_030248195.1 Trissonchulus latispiculum | reverse complement strand
GTCCAGTAATGTATAAGTTTTGTAATTAGAATTACAGTTATCTTTGGACAGCGACAAGTTTGACAACGGCTATTTCATACAGAGCGCAGACTGAAATTTCGACCTTGTTGTTTACACTAAAACTAACATCATCACAAATTCGTGCATTGACTTCTTTTCGTTAACACTTAATGGTTTTGAAAACACAAATTTGCAGTCACAAACATTTCGAGGTAATAATTTGTTTATTCGCTACAAAATAAATATAACATTTGTTTGAAAAAGAGCTTCGATAAAGTTAAAGCGAAGTGAAATACAAATCTGAGCTTGTTCCTGAAATAGAAAATTGAACTGAAATTTGGGTGAGACATAAAGCAGAAACTAGAACAGAAATTCAAATAAAAACTTCCTGTACTATGCTCGCACAATATGTGTCTTGCGTAATCTAGGGATAAACTTAAAGAGAAGGAGGTCCATCATGAAAAACTTTTAGGGGTCAGATTTAGCTCATTTTCACATGTCATTCATATCAAGTTTAAATTTTGAGTTGTTTCGTTCAGTTTTCCGTAAGTTACGGGTAATTAATTATGTGCTCATGAATATGAGCCAGTACGAGGGTGCCGCAGCTAACTAAGGCAAATTTTTGCAAACCCACTTCACGTTTTAGGTTATTTAGTTATACGCCACTAAAATTATTAGTAAAGCATGTTCGTAAATATTCAGGCCGTATGAGCATGATCTGCTAAGCAAAAAGAATGCTTCAAAGGCGCCTTAATAACTAAGGGGAAATACGCCCATATGGTTAAATGTACACCTATCGGGGTCGGCTGTGGCTCCAACCAGAATATTCAAATTTTCCGCTGTTTGAGGAAGTCGACTTCACTTTCATTTCCAATTGGAAGGATAGGTGATGCAACCAGCGGCCAAATTCTAATCAGATTTCCCTAAATGCCACGTTTTTGAAAAAGGAAAGGTTCATTGCTTTCAAGTTCAGATCCTCGCAGACCTGCGCACTTTTAAAGTAAAGAAGATGAACAATCCAAACAACTGAAGTTTGTTTTAGTTTCAGTCTACGCTCAAGTATTGTTTCAGTTTCCAATGCAGTATCAACTGCAGTAATAAAATTTTCAGTATCAGTACTAGAATTTTCAGTTTGAGTCCTAAAACCAGGAAGATTTAGAGATTAAGTTAACTTTCCAATAATGTTTCTGTTTCCGTTACAGTTTCAGTCGTCGATCCTATTTAATTTCAATTTCAGTTTCAGTTTCGGTTGTCGATCTAAATTAATTTCAATTTCAGTTACAGTTTCTATTTAGCATCAGTTTCAGTTAGCTAGTCAAAATCTTCAGTTTAAGTTTAACTCTGCCTTCTGAAATTAATCAGTTTCATACTTTAGTTTAGTTTCAGCTACTGTATCAGCTGCCGGCCCAAGTAGTAGAATTTTCAATTTGAGTCTACCTTCTGAAATTTTATCAATTTTGGATTCATTGAGCTACTAGATACATCAATCGTATTCATAATTTTTGCTTTTGTTTGGAGTATACTTTCAAGCCAGCTTCAGTTTATTCCAAGTCAAGTTTTTAGCTTTAGAGATGCAGAACCAGTTTCCAAACACTCACTCTTAAGCATATGTGAAAATTAACTCAAGAACAAGTGATTTTTTGTGGTAAAATAGATTACAACCACTAGCAAACCATTAGGATACCCAATCTTTACATTAGGATCCTATCTGTTGTCTTGATCATGAAACGCACTTCTAATTGAATTTTTGACATCAATCTGATTAGTTATATGACAAAGATGAAAAATTTCTGCGTACTCGTTTTTTGAATTTTGTCTGGAGTGATAAGCTTAGACCTATGTATTAACGATACAGGCATGACCATGGGCAGCCTAATTCAGCTGTTAGATGAGCAGCAGGCAATACTTGATTCTTTTGATCAGCCTGTGAACTGTGAGATCGCGGATTTAACTTCACCATCGCCTAATCCATCCCCATCAGAACCAGACGTCACCGAACACCGTTTGTGCATTGTCTGTAGAGATAACACTGCGACATGCATATTCTGCGTCTGTGAAGACGGCTGCAGACGTCAGCCAAGACACTGTGCACAACATGATCAGAGCTTTCCGTGATCAATGTTCATGGTGCAGAAGCAATTTTGAGTGCTTCACGTGCTTTAATTTCCATAGTCTTACATAATGAGGTAAGCTAAACTCCCTCTACCACAATTAGACACTAGACCTAAAATATTACCTTTAGGATAGCATCAGAACAAGAACTACACTAGCCTCAACTAAAACTTTATAGATGTAGACTGATTAATTGCATTAATTTGTTACTAAACCAGTACATCATTGCCAAGACCAGAGTTAAAATTTCGTGCTTTGTTTACAACCCACAACCTTTTGAAGTTCCACACTTTTAACTTTTGAGTACTAGGTATATGCAAAAATAGCGTAGTTTAGACAAAGCAAAACTGCACAACCATTATGTGCGTTCTCGTTATTCGAAGGAAAAAATTGGAAACGTCAGATGAAGCGAACTTTAGAATTACAGGTGTACTTGTAATATTATGCGCTGTATTTATGCATTACTATGCACCTCCTGTACGTAAATTTAATTCAATACTATTTTCGTTCTAGGCAAATGTCAATAGAAAAATGTAGAAAATATGGTTCCTTTAATGCCGAATCCAAACGAAATTGTAGACTTAAATTTAGACACTGAAGAAGAATCTGAGAACTACAGCACAATCTGTTTAAACAGATGATGTAATTGAGGACGAGGATGTGCCATATTAGAAATTTATTTTGCTTGTTAGAATGTTTACACTTTAATGTTATTTGTTATGATATTTTACGACTTGCATTTTGTTTTATAATTTTACTTGTACTTGTACTGTGCTATTCGCTATATACCTTTGTCTTGTACTTTTAGTTGTAGCTGTAATACTGCGTGCTATTGCATGTTACTCCACATACTATTTGAATTTTGTCTTGGCTTTTACTTGTGCTAGTAATACTGTTTGCTATTGCATTTTACTTCAATTTATATGTTATCAAAATAATCTCTTGCTTTGTATTAGAGCCTTAATTTCGCAATTACTCAGTTTTTTATCACTTGTTGTTCACCCTCAGGTACATGTACTTTTGATCCTAATATGTAGTATTGTGCTTGTTAGAGGTCATAGCTTGGAATTAATTTGTTAGGTTGCAATTTTGTACTACCTCAACTAGGTGTCTGCTATTACTGGTCCTGATATACTGTACTGATTAACATTAGTAATAAATAGCTAATTTTATATATCTTTCTACGTACTGTTGAAAATACTTGTACTGTTTAATGCACGTTTTGTTAATTTGAATCCAACTGTTTACTCATCTTACATTAAAACATTAATGTAAACTTTTATGTAATTTAGAAATGCACCGGTGTCGCCACTACCGGTGCCGGGGCGGAACCAGCTCTCGACACAGAACTGTCGCTGTCGGAACCAGAAAGCGATCCTGGTATCTGAACCTTGTGGGTAGAAGCTCAGTTTTTGGAAACTTTAATTTGTTAGAAATCAGGTATAACCAATATATGAACTTATTCTGCCATTTGTTATCTACCTGGTTGTATTTAGTTTCGGAATGAATGAAAAGTTTCAAAACTATAGTAACAACAATAAATACTTCTGAAAATTTAAAATATGACTGAGGAAATGTAGGATTGACTGCGGATTGATAAGTAGGATATCGCAGTGAAAAGATATGGCTGAAAAAACCGCACTAGGATAGGCTACGGAAATATGGCTGAGGAAAAGTAGGATGGGCTACGGAAAATGTCTGCGGATTAAGTAGGCTATACTTAGGCATGGGCACGGGTTGTCGGGTACCCGACGGGTACCCGGGTACCCGAAAATTTTCGGGTACCCGAGTCCTGCTTCGGGTACCCGATATACAGTTAAAACCGGAAAAAACCGGATAAAACCGGATTAATCTGGATCAAGCAGAGAAAAATTTTTTGGCTCAGAAAATTTTTAACCACCGAAAATTTTTGGCTAAGAAAATCCTATACTAGCAGGATATACGAGGATTAGGCAGGATATATTAGCAGGATATACGAGGATTAAATAGGATTAGGCTGGGGAACTATGGTTGAGGAAAGGTAGGATTGGCTGCGGAAATATGGCCGCGGAAACAAACATGGCTGAGGAAAAGTAGGATTGACTACGGATTGATAACTAGGATATAGCAGCGCTAAGATGTGGCTGTTGAAAACTGCACTAAGATTGGCTGCGGAAAGCCGTGCCGGACTGGCTGCGGAAATCCCCTAGATACAGTAAGGCTAAGGCAAAATGATAAAGGTAACCCCAGGAGAATTCTCCCACCCTTGTCAGGGTCTACGGTGACGGTCCTCGTCCCCGGATACACAGCCCTTGAGCCAGGAGTGCCACCTCGAATGATGACTACAACCGTGCAGGAGGGGCCAGCTCCTCAAGGCAGATGCCCTTCACGGTTTCCAGTTACCTTCCCACAGCAGTGGTACCCATTTACCCACCAATTCAGGATATACAGCTGGGTTGGCGAGAGCCCACGGAGAACCGATATGTGCTTAGTCCCTTGCTCAAGAGGAGTTGTGAAAGCCTCGTGGGAGCGGGGATTTCAACTCGGTCTATCGGATCCAAAGTCGAACGCCCTCACCACTCGGCCGTCGCGGCACGTATGGAGCGGAAAGATATGGCTGCGGAGAACCGCAGTAGGATTGGCTGCGGAAAGCCGTACCAGGATTTGGCTGCGGATATTTCCTAGACGCAGTATGGCAACGGAAGGATATAGCTGCGGAAATATGGCTAAGGAGAAGTAGGATGGGCTGCGGAAATATGGCTGCGGAAACATGGCTGAGGAAAAGTAGGGTTGACTACGGACTGATAACTAGGATATAGCGGTTAAAAGACAAGACTGCGGAAAACCGCACTAGGATTGACTGCGGAAATATTGCTGAGGAAAAGTGGATGGGCTGTGGAAAATGTCTGCGGATTAAGTAGGCTATACTTGCAGGATATACGTGGATTAGGCAGGATATGTTAGCGGGATATACGAGGATTAAATAGGATTAGGCTGCGGAAATATGGTTGAAGAAAGGTAGGATTGGCTGCGGAAATATGGCTGCGGAAACAAACATGGCTGAGGAAAAGTAGGATAGACTACGGATTGAGAACTAGGATATAGCAGCGCAAAGATGTGACTGTTGAAAGCTCTATGATTGGCTGCGGAAAGCCGTGCCAGGACTGGCTGCAGAAATTCGTGCCAGGACTGGCTGCGGATATCCCCTAGATACAGTAAGGCTAAGGCAAAATGATAAAGGTAACCCCAGGAGAATTCTCCCACCCTTGTCAGGGTCTAGGGTGACGGTGCTCGTCCCCGGATACACAGCCTTTGAGCCAGGAGTGCCACCTCAAACGATGACTACAACCGTGGAGGAGGGGCCAGCTCCTCAAGGCAGATGCCCTACACGGTCTCCAGTTACCTTCCCACAGCAGTGGTACCCATTTACCCACCAATTAAGGATGGACAGCTGGGTTGGCTAGAGCCCACGGAGAACCGATATGTGCTTAGTCCCTTGCTCAAGAGGAGTTGTGAAAGCCTCGTGGGAGCGGGGATTTCAACTTGTCTATCGGATCCAAAGTCGAACGCCCTCACCACTCGGCCGTCGCGGCACGTATGGAGCGGAAAGATATGGCTGCGGAAAACCGCAGTAGGATTGGCTGCGGAAAGCCGTACCAGGATTTGGCTGCGGATATTTCCTAGACGCAGTATGGCAACGGAAGGATATGGCTGCGGAAATATGGCTGGGGAAATATGGCTGAGGAGAAGTAGGATGGGCTGCGGAAATATGGCTGCGGAAACATGGCTGAGGAAAAGTAGGGTTGACTACGGACTGATAACTAGGATATAGCGGCTAAAAGACAAGACTGCGGAAAACCGCACTCTTTATTTCTCTTAATTAACCAACTTTTGCTAAATTTTGCATTGCGAGAAACCGTAGTTAATAGTATGTAAAGTATATAGTGCTTTCTGACATAAGCTGGATGAAAATCAGAAGACCCAAAGGTGCCAACAACTAGGGTTATGCACCGGCCCAGTCTAGACAGAGTGCGCCGGCCGGCCGGCTGGCCGGCCGGTGACAGGCCGGCTGGTCAGACACAGGCCGGCCGGCCGGCCGGTGACAAACCGACCGGTCAAATGTGAAGCGACAGATTGGCCAGTGACAATTTCTGCAGCTTATCGAATTAAAATTGCTAAAATCTGCCTTGAAAACTATCAAAAATCTTAATTTTTATTTGTAGTTTGGATAAGCCTGCGAAAATTTGCACCGGAACGCCGGCCGGTTCTGGGCAGGCGGCCACCGGCCGGCCGTCGTCGCGAGCTGAAAAATTGGGCCGGTGAACAACACAACACTGAATATGCCAAAAACATCATTCGAAAGTTGCTACAGATCTGGTTTGGCTAAGAAATATGAAAACGGGCATGAATACGCGTGAAAACTTCTCCAATGCGGTTGCTTGCATATAAAAGTCTTAATTTCTTAAAAGATTCCCTTTAAAAAACTAAATTTTTCCATCTTAAACGCCAGCATAACCTGGATAGGTGGATCCGATCTCTCTATCGGGTTCTTCTGAAATAATTTTACTTCTTCTGGCTGAGCTGGACTTTGAATTCTGACTGATTCTTAACGTCTACGCTTTCCTGTCTCTCCTGGGAACTAGCTTGCGAAAAGCATTCGGTACCTGATACCTCCTGCTGGCACACAAGTCAATAATGTTTCAGGGACAAACAGATGAACCAAAAAGCTCACATGTTAGTAGAATCGGCAGATATTCAACCAATTAATAGAAGAAGGAATAGCTTATAGTGATAAGAACATGCAAACAAGTAAAGCAAATGAATAAATACAAAGCAAGATTTCGGAAACTATAAGTAAAAATTTAAAACATATTTAAAAACTGTTGAAGTTTCGACCCGCAACGACCCGCGCGGGCACTACCCCGCCCCGCCCCGCTGATACCCGCGGGTGCTGCCCACTTTCATCTCTGGATTGCTATGGCGTCCACTAGTGATGTGGATTGAATCGGACCGGCAGTTAGAAAATTTAGCCGATCCGATCCATCAAAATTATTTCTCGATCCCATCTGATCTGATCTGATCTGGCTATCTGAATTGGCTTCTTGAAAAACCAGGCCTAACTGGTTCTAATGTAGGGTTTTACATTGCCCAATACATCTTATATGTTGGTTTCTCTGAAACTGCTGATTTTATCATTACGAAACATAAATGCATAACTGTAAAAATTGAGCCTCCGTAGCTGAGTGGTTTCAACTCGCTACAAGTGGAGGATCATGTCAAGTCTAGAGTTTGCAAAAAATAAGCTCTAGCACCCTGTTTCGGATTGCTATCCTCCCTGGGCAATTTACCGAGAATGTCAAGCGGTGGCCGCCTATCAGATGGAGCTACCACAGCACCTCCATTACGGTGGACGTAATGGACGTACTGATGGCCTTGTAGAACACCTCGGGTAATTGCCGTGGCGGTACCTACCTACCCCTAAGCGGAATACCGACTGGGGTGAGGTGGCTGCAAAAAAAACTGTAAGGAATTGTCAAAATTATGCAAGACGCGCATAAGATTTGAATAGTGAGTCAGACAATGAACGCTACGAACTAACGTATATTCAAGGAAAATACGGATTAACGAAAATTATCCGGTTTAAAATTAACTTTAACTTGCTGCAAATACTGAAGTTGTTGGTGCGTGCAGTTACTGAAACGGAAACGGAAACTTTTCTGGATCGCCGACAGGACCTCGAATAAAATTTTTGATGGCGACTGAAATCGAAGGATGAACACCAGCTAAAATGGGCTACTTAAACTAAGTATTAGAATTTAAAATCACTGACTGACGTAATTTTATATAGGTCTTAATTTTTGTCTCATTCCGTTCTTGGGAAACTGCTACAAATAACTCGTAGCTACTTTACACCAAGAAAGCTTCATTCCTAAATGACAACACTAAGTAACATGACAACATTAAATAGCATTAGTTAGCTAGAGTTAACCTATAATTCATTAATTAAGTTTCAATAATGTTTAGCAGTACAGGCAAACTACAAATCTTGCTTTTGAACTTCGATGCCAGATGCGTTGAATATGGTGTGTTGTAAAACTTTTACTTTTTTAGTATTAAACGATTTCTTGTTTCTTAAATGTTAAACTACGCAAATTGCTTTCCATGAGAAACTCAAAACTTGAATCAGCAAGCTTTGTAGAAGGAAATGATTGCATTCAGCTGGTTACGCACGAAACAAAGCGGTAATTGAAGTCGTGTCTGAAACTGAAAGAAATTAAAGTAACACATAGTTGGCTTTAATGAATTAGGTGGAGATTGAAATCTAGACGGGCCGTCGATCCGACTGACTCAAGCGATCAGATCCGATCCAGCAGCCCTACCGATCCGAACCGATTCGGCCTCCGCATCGCAGATTGGATTGATTTTACCGGTCCGATCCACATCACTAGCGTCCACCCATGGCTCTAGCATTCACTTCAAGAGCAGGGTAGAGTGGAATTAAAGTTCAACCCTTTAAACCCTTTCCATGAATGCATGAAGCAAACTCTGCAATTTTTATTCCTTTTAGGTAATCCTGTCATTTTAACCCGGCAAGGTTAAAACACTTAAAGCATGCAGAGTTAAAATTAAATCTTTGCATTTGTGAAAAGGATTAAGGGAGTTTAGTTTAACTGTACTCTGTTCTACCTTTTCCATTCTAGAAAGCTTTGTTTTTGCTCACCAATTATTCCAATTCTACCAATCCAATCTTAATGGATCCTAAAGCTAGCAAATGCTAGTCTAGTTGCTCCAATAGCTTTTTCTTTGTGGCGTCTGTTTCTTTTTCCAGCACGATTACTTTTTGCCGTAAATGTTGTAATGTTTCCGACTATCTCTTTCGTCCCACATTCAGAGACAGCCCAAGTAACTTTGCGCAAGCCTCAGCATAATTTGCTGTCGTGGACTTTCTAGGGATAACACCACAAACGTCTTGAGCGAGTCCTTAATCTTTGAACCATACTCCCGAGCTTTTATACGGCAATGGAATCCGGGATGATGAACTGAAACATCAAAGTTGAATAGCTTAGCTAATATGAGAACTGATCTTGTCGCGCCTATGTTTTTTGCGTTCAACTTCTCCATTAAAAAGTTTAAAAATTCAACTCGGGCTTGCATTTCCAGTTTTCCAGCAATTTGAGCGACTAAAGCCTCTTCGAACCCTAAAGATAAATGTAAATACAAGACTAATCGAAACCATGTACGGCAGGCAGGCAGTGCCAGAGTTTGTAAGTGGGTAGTAGCTTCGGGCCAATCCACCCCGGTACCTGCTAACGGTACCCACCATTCCCAGCTCCGCGGGTCAGCGGCCCCGTCCCCGCAACCATTTTCGAATTCCTGTTTTCTTAAATTTATCTTAGGTAATATAGAATGCTATTGATTGCTTTAGCGCCTCAAATTAAGCAGAAATTTAGAATTTATTCCATTTGTTTGCATATAAACGTTAAACATTTAGCAAGACTCTAGAACTCCGTTCTTTGCGCAGCTATTCTTGCTGGTTTGGTCCTGTAGTTTTATTGGTATACAGGATGCCAATATTTAAGCAAATATCGGAAATTTATACAGAAAATTAAAGTTAAATTAAATTAAATTAAAATCTTTTTTCGCTGAGACCATAGAATTTAAAGCAAAGCGTTCCACGTATTAAGTCAAACTGACTTAACATTAACTCAAATGTCGGAGAAAAATGGCAGTCTTTACAGGAAATGATCTAATCTTTATTACTTACTTACCATTGTGGTTTATTTCAAATAGATGCAATAAAGCCTTTAACACCACTGGTTTCTCGACGTTGTCTTTACAGCAGTCGCTTTGCAGCATAATTCTATACATAGTGATCAGGGGAGGTAAATTTATCTGGTAGGTTTAGCAGCTGACATAACTCGCGAGACGATAAATTTCCCCTTTCTCTGTGTGAGTGCGTGGACAAAACCAATTTGAAAGGTCTTCCTGCTATGATGTTGTCTAAATTATCGACAATGGATTCCTTTGGGCATTCCATAATTGTAGTAGCGTGATAACGACAGCGTAGATTAGCATAGGATGATATCTCGAATGCATGAGATTTCTCTGAAGCTCCCAATCTTCTTTTACACTACATTTTATTGATAATTTTGATATTTGTAATGAAGTGAGCAGGATTGGGATTCCAACTTTGATCCAATAAGACTTTGTTCCGTATCAGTCTATCACGACTGACTCTGGGTATCAACCACTTCGAGTACATGGAAGAGTGACGCGTTTATCGGTAGAGATAAACTTAGGCACAGTATCCTCAGGAAGTGGTGTGTCCAAAGCTGAGGATTCCTTGCAGTCAACCTGGTATGAGTCTTTATGTGAGTCCGTTTGATGAAGACAGGGGTTCGATGGATATCAATAGCAAGCGGGGTCGACACTTGCTTTTCAGAGATTGATAAATCAGGTCGGTATCAAAGAACACTGTTTATTGATCTTGATTATCAAATCAAGATTCTGAAACGTTGATGGCGATGTCTTTGCAGTGACCAAGGGTTCAGATTAGTCACTTACTTGTGCTGGGGTGCTGAATCCGAGCTTGATCTGATCCTTATGCCCTAGTTGACAAATCCAGTAACAGGGCACAACAGTTTAATAATAATAATAATAACAATAGTAGAGAATATTATTATGCTTAAGAGAAGTAAAACGAACTACAAACAGTATTCGATATGAACAATTGGTACTAACACAATTCAGATACTACAGGCAAACAAGGTATGGTTTGCCAGAGTTGCCAGTACTCAATTTACCCAAAATAATAATTATTAATAGGGACAGGGTTTCTGATGCTTTTAACTCAGTTCAACGGTTTCTTTCTTTCTTTCTTTCTTCCCTTTCTGAGTAATTAACTATAGTCCTATTA
>JASAND010027638.1:0-18245 GCA_030248195.1 Trissonchulus latispiculum | reverse complement strand
AAATTTCAAATTCTAAATATTGACAATCCAGGTCCCAAAATTTGAAAAAGAAAACGAAAATAAAAGTGACATCCAACAAAAAGTTTTTCATATTCCCCTGAAACATATTGAAAAATGAAAATTTGCTTTATGATAGAAAATGGGAATTCTTAGCCAAAATTTGAAAAGGAAGAACAAAATAAAAGTGAATATCTTTCAAAGTTTTCTTCATATTCTACTCGCACGAACATACTTTGAAAAATGAAAATTTGCTTTAGGATAGAAAGAGCTAAACCTTGACTTTGTTGATCAATGAAATCGAGAAAATACAGAGAAATACAGCGTTAAATGTCGATTTCCAAATATGGACAATCACGGACCTAACATTTCGAAAAGAAACAAAACGAAATAGAATTACAAAGTTCCCTTCATGTTCCCGTGAGACATATTGAAAATGAAAATTTGCTTTAACAATTAACAATCACCGGCCAAAAATATGAAAAAGAAAACGAAAATAGAAGTGAATAAAGTTCCCTTCATGCTCCCATGAGGAGAACATATTGAAAAATGAAAATTTGCTTTAACAATTGACAATCACGGAGACCAAAAATATGAAAAACAAAACGAAAATAAAGTGGACCCTTCTTTAACAATAAACAACCCCTTCACCGGCCAAAAATATAGAAAAAGAAAACGAAAATAGAAGTGAATAACAAAGTTCCCTTCATGCTCCCATGAGGAGAACATATTGAAAAATGAAAATTTGCTTTAACAATTGACAATCACGGACCAAAAATATGAAAAACAAAACGAAAATAGAAGTGAATAAACAAAGTTCCCTTCATGTTCCCCTGAGGAGAACATATTGAAAAATGAAAATTTGCTTTAAGATAGAAAAGAACAAAGCCTTGACCTATGTTTATCAACAAATCGAGAAAATACAGAGAAATGCAGTATTAAATGTCGATTTCCAAATATTGACAATCACCGACCAAAAATTTGAAAAAGAAACCAAAATAGAAGTGAATAACAAAATCCCCTTCATATTCCCCTGAGGGACAATATTGAAAAATGAAAATTTGATTTATGATATGAAATGTCGATTCTCAGCCTAAAATTTAAAAGAAAAAATAAAATAGAAGTGAATAACAAAATTTTCTTCATGTTTCGCTCAGGGGAACATACTGAAAAATAAAAAATTGGTGTAAAAAGGCACGTCATAATAAATTACATAAAAATAATTGAGCAGTGAAAGTTAGCCACTTCATAGCTCAAAAACACAGAACGACATGTCACAGTGTCCAATTTTCTGCACAGATTCTCTAGCTAAATTACGCACTTACTTCATTAATGCTTAATTTATTCACTTAGTACTGTTGTACTGTTAGTTGCGCACACATAAATTCTGATGAACAGGATTTTTTAACCAGAACTGTAAAACCACGTGACACTTTTTATCTTCGTCGTCGTTGATATGTGGCCGTGCTTGCTTCTAGCACGTGCCATGCAAAGTAGCATAATCCTACTTTTACTTATAGTCACGTGCTTACTCGTGCAGACATAAATTACGAATCTTAATGTTAACAAAACTAATTTACATATATATCGCAAAGCGTCTAGGCAAGACATAAGCGGACAGCAACAACTAAGACTTAACTGTGAAACTGTGGGATTAGGGATTTTCTTATAATTAATTGTGCAAGTGATCAATTTTCTGCTAGCTACTCTTATTCCATGCATAACTGAACCGCTGTTGCTCAAATTTGTATCGATATTTATTTCAGGCATCAAATGCGTTCTTTTGTTTTCAATGGAGTTTATTAGTTGTTATGTCATTTTTCCTACGAGAACACCGTTAGAGTTTGGAACCGCAAATATTAGTGAATAATGCTAAACTTGTTTGTCCAGTGAGAGCCTGACAAAATTTATATACAAGAGAAACTATAAACAGGCATTGTAATAAAAAAACAGGAAAGCAACCATGAGCGTATAGGACAAACTGTTCTCGTTTGCTTTCTTGCTGTTCCACTCCCTGTGTCCTGTCAGAGCCTGACGGCTCGTTTTGGAGAGTTTCTTTGACCTTCTCTGTTTTTGCTGCTTCATTTAAATTTTTATAGCCCTCTATTTCAAAGAATATTTTCGTACAGATTTCTGTACCACGTCCTTTTGTAAAAACTACACTAACGACGACAATTTTCTCAGTATATATAAACACTATGTTTTCACGCTAGTCAAGTGACTTGCCTAATTTGCATATCCTTCTTCCTTTAGACTTAAGTAATTGTTTTCTCAAAATTCTACATGTATAATCTAGGACTAAGGGACTTTGTCATAAATAAAACTGTGCATTTGCTTTTCTATTTAGCTAATACTATAAATTAAACAATAAGCATACATGTTATTCAGTATTTTTCCCTCCTTCTTATAGTTCTAATACGAATACATGGGTACTATTATGGATTTTGTTTATTTTATATGTTTTTATTTAAATTTCAGAACAGCTTTATTCCTTTCAGCTTTGAAATGTCAGAACATAACCCTTCAGCGAAGAAAATATAATTTCAACGAAAAAATGGATTAAGAAGTTTGTTATTGCAAAAATTTGTTAATTGTTGTTGCATTTGTATATGTGCGCATTCAAATGAAATAAGTGAGGTCAGCATCAGACTACAGCGGAGGAAAACCCATTCAGGACAGTCAATACTTCAACAGGAACAAGAACGAAAAAGTTAAAGCGAACACATGTGTCCTGTGAGAGCCTGACGATTTAAGAATAAGTCAGAAAAAGAACTTCATTTTCAATTATTTAAACAATTGTTGTCTCACAATAAACACGTATATACAGATATGCATATACATATTTATAGGTATATCTATAGTACGTATAGCTTCTTTTTGTCCCCGACTCTGTGATCACGTGAAAACCATGTTCTTCTCAATCTTAAGTGAACTGTCGTTAACAATAAAAGTATATATGTATATACACTTAATGTATAATTTACACGTACAGCGTACTTAATTTGCATATTGCAATTAGAAACATTTGATATTGAATCTTTGCAACCATGAAAATGGATGAGGGGTTTTCTCAATAGTATATTTTTAATACCAATATTCAACAACTCTTTTCTTTTTTCCTAATTCCCTCTTCCAATTTAATTTTAGTTGTAACTAAAAATTAAATGTAAGTTACAATAAATTGTTGCACTTTTTCTTCAATTTAATGTAATATAATTTATTTACATGCTTCGCATCGCTTTTATTGTTCTGATCGCCAAATAATTAGAAATAGTGAGTGAGGGCCCGTTTGCGTCACGAAATTATTTTTCTGCTTATTGGTCCAAACACATCAAGTCAATAACTGAATGATAGTAACACAGTTTACAGCCACAAACACTTACACATAGTTTTCCGTGTTCAAAGTACCTACGAATCAAAAATTTATGATATTCAGGACCAAAGTCTTCAACAAAGAATTAGAACAATGAAAAACATATTTTTTATTGTATAGTAAAGACAACAGTTTTAAATTTCTGGCGAAACATATTGACCTACATCAACATCATAGGGATTGCTATGAAGAACCTGACAAATTGACGGTAACTGGGACACCAATGTTGAAAACAGAAACAGACATTGCTCTGCAGAACCTGACAAACTGACGGTATCTAGGGCAAGAAAGTTGAAAACAGAAACAGGACACAGTATGCGGGGACAGGCACAGTTATTCATCTATTGCAGAGAATACAGCAGTTATACATTCTTGTAGCAGATAGAACCTGACAAACTGACGGTATCTAGGGCAAAAAAGTTGAAAACAGAAACAGGACACAGTATACGCGAACAGGCACAGTTATGTATCTAATGCAGACAATACAGCACTTATACATTTCTGCACAAGACAATACTACAGTTATACATTGCTGTGCAGAACCTGACAAACTGACGGTATCTAGGGCAACAAAGCTGAAAACAGAAACAGGACACAGTATGCAGGGACAGCCACATTCATTCATCTATTGCAGAGAATACAGCAGTTATACATTCTTGTAGCAGACAGAACCTGACAAACTGACGGCATCTAGGGCAAGAAAGTCGAAATCAGAAACAGGACACAGTATGCGGGGACAGGCACAGTTATTCATCTAATGCAGAGAATACAGCAGTTATACATTCTTGTAGCAGACAGAACCTAACAAACTGACGGTATCTAGGGCAAGAAAGTTGAAATCAGAAACAGGACACAGTATGCAGGGACAGGCACAGTCATTCATCTATTGCAGAGAATACAGCAGTTATACATTCCTACAACAGACAATACTACAGTTATACATTGCTGTGTGGAACCTGACAAACTGACGGTATCTAGGACAAGAAAGTTGAAAACAGAAACAGGACATAGTATACGGGAACAGGCACTGTTATCTATCTAATGCAGACAATACAGCACTTATACATTCTTGTAGCAGATAGAACCTGACAAACTGACGGTATGTAGGGCACGAAAGTTGAAAACAGAAACAGGACACAGTGTGCGGGGGCAGGCACAGTTATTCATCTATTGCAGAGAATACAGCAGTTATACATTCTTGCAGCGGATAATACTACAGTTATACATTGCTGTGTGGAACCTGACAAACTGACGGTATCTAGGGCAAGAAAGTTTAAAACAGAAACAGGACACAGTAAACGGGGACAGGCACAGTTTAGATCATAGAATAGAACAAGTATTCACTCCTGTCCAGGTCCTGGCAATGGCAAACTGAGGGGATGTACGGCAAGAGACATGCTTAGAAACAGAATAAGCTTAGTAAACGGTACAGAAGCGTCTACTACCATGTTTCCCTACATTGGTTGACGCATCAATTGCGAGCCCAAAAGATACATACGTTAGGATTAAAAGTTCTGCTGGCATTTACGTTCAACTAAGAGTTAATATAATTTATGATTTTATTTAATTAAAGCATTAAAATTTCGTAAGAGTATTAGGCCTTCAAGAACTTAAAGAACTTCAAGTATTAGGCCAGTATTCACTTTGAACCAGAATGCTTTCAATTCAATGATACTTTTTATCGTAACGGAGGGGCAATCGCAAGGTACCTAGTGGAAAATCCTTTCCACTGATGCAAAGCAGAATGCAGCCAAAGTCGGGAAGCAGAAAATTCAAAAATCACTAAATAGCTCCATATATTCTAGCAGTCACACAATGATTTGATTTCCGGGGTTGAGGGGGTAGTTCCATGTATGCTCCCTATACCTGAAATGTGTGCATAAGTCCACCCGTTCCCGGTCACGAATAGCTACCAGCAACACGCAACAGCAGAAAACTGGTAACTATTCTGTCTTCTTCTAAAGAGGACGACCTTTAACTTTAAACTTTAAAACTTTAAAGAGAGAGAATTTGAGTAGATTCAGAGGAAACAGTGAAAGAGCAAACACTCAAAGAACTGACAATTTCCGACAAAAAGATGGCAGGCGTGTTTGAGGGTTTACAATTAACAGTTAATATGTTTTCCAAGATCTTTCTTTCTTTACTAGGATTAACAGAACATCCGACCCACGCTCCAAATCTAGATATAGCAGACCTAAGTTGGTTGGTGTGTCCCTAAGCCAAAAGGGTGGTTCTCACAAAAGTTCTAGATTCACATGGAATCTCAGCAAACTGACGTTTTACCGCTGAATTCCGACTGATCCGGACAGAGCAGCACTTGACTGAAGAGACCAGGGGGGAGAGGCCAGGGGAATCCGGGGATTCTCACACTGGATGGTAGAGCAGGAAAACGCAGGAGAAAGGCTGATGCCCAGAGGCAGTGCGAAGGTAAGGGATCCGGAGAGACCACAGAACACGGAACAGCAAAGAATCGAGCGAAGCGGCAAGGCGGAAGCACAGATCGGAGGCATAAAGGCGGCGCTCGCTAGAACGGAATCAAATGGGTTAAAACCTTGTCGGTTTTAACCCGGCTTCAGCAGTATTAACTGGATTTCAGGATTGGAGAAATTGCGTGCGCTTTAGAATCAGAAACTGAAAAATATTGATTACTAGAAGTTTCGGGCAAACTAACTATGGTTTAAAAGTTCCGGAAATGGTCATAAAGTTAGATTGAAAATACTGGTCTAATTTCAGAGCAACGAAATTGCTTTGGAAAGTTGGAAGGAACAGAGAGGAGCTAATGCATGCGTCAAAATGTTTAGCACAAAGTGTTCCCTCACTTTAGGTAAACACGACATACGCACAAGCACGCTAAATGATTAAAGCTTCATTAGCCTTCAGATGAAGTTTAATGTTTCTAAGCATACGTGTCTAGCATATTCCAACGCCTATTTGTTAAAGCTCGGTTGGTGGCCTACGAACTTTAACCTATCTTCACATAGCTTGCAAGCAAGCGCAAGCTAGTCAATTTATTTGGCGTTAGCGCAACGGGGGAACGCTTTGAAAGTACGTACGCGCATGCATACAAAGCTAACGCTAGTTTAAAGACCTTAATGACAAATAATTAGTCTAAGCAGGCGTGTCAGCTAGATGCGTGTGAGGTTTAATACGTGCGAGTTTTATAAAGTTCACATGTTAAAGAGAAGTCTATATATATATATAAAGCGATTGGTGTTAACGTTGGAAAAATTTTATTCAAAAATGTGAAATAGTGGCACTGAAAGTAATTAACCTCATAGTGTGTATAGTTATACATAACTATAAGTATATATACTTATGTAGTATGCATGTAGTTCAGTTTTCATTTAAAGGGAATAGTAAGAGTACTACTAGAGAAATGAGGTCTTCAATTTTAAGCGGGGTCAAAGGCCTTTCGCATTAAGACACTTCCTGAATTCTCTACATCTTTCCGAAAACAAGGTTAAATGGCTAAACAAAGTTGCGGCTGGCGACAGGAGGGGTGGAGTGTTAAAAACGAGAGATGGGGAGGGCATAGTTAAGGTGTAATAATGGGGTAACCCATAGCTTCCCTAGGGTGGGGGGCATCTCCCCCAAAAATTTTCGACCAACTTTACCCCCCCCCCAGATTTTTTTACTATCCCTCTCCCCACTTTTGGTTACCCCCCCGGAACCCCCCCCCCCCAGCACTTTTTGGGGCCAAAAAGTTAGCTAAATTTTGCTAAAAAATGGTCAGTTTTTGAAAATTTTTCTCAAATTTTGGCTTAAAATCGGTTTAAAACGGTGTAAAAACGCCTAAAACGAGAAAAACAAGCCTTGTTTTGACAAAAAAGCGTTAAAATACAGAAAATTTTGTTTTTTAGGCCATTTTTTAAATTTTCTGAGGTCCGAATTTTGGGGGGGGGGGTTCGGGGGGTACTCCCCATCAGTTTTCGGGGATCGACCACCAAATTTTCGAAGTTTGCCCCCCCCCCCAACGAAAATTTCCAGGGAAACTATGGGGTAACCCCCCAGCCATTTTGCGTGTGTATAGACACAGTAAAATCGTTATGCTTCCAAAAGGTAGATTTCTTTAGTGGTGTTATAAAGAATTACTTGATTTCGCTTTCGCAAACTTGTACATGTATAGCAGCAAATGCCTTAGTAATTTCTACTGGTGGTTAGTGATGTAAAAAGACTATTATTAAACTTCTTTCCTATCGCAAGCTATCCTATCTAATATTTCACTTGATTTTAGAAGAGAAAGCTATGCTGACGATTCGGTGTTGGATCTGGTAATGGCGCTGCCATCTAGTCGACGAGCGGCAAATGTTGGATTGTGGGTCCGCCCGCTTCCCGGAGTTGGTGTGCCTTCCCGAAATCCCTGTCAAGGACAGCTACACAAAACTCCCCTGACTGGGATTCGTAGGGGATCTAGTGCTCTTGATCGATTTCAATCCCGCCAACGACCACATCAGATCAATTTAGATCTGATGAGCTTAGGAGTAGTAGCCGGATCAATGATCGATTCTCCCGTCCTGTAACTCAGTCTCAGCGTGCGCCACAGCAATGCGCTTGGAAGCGTTTGGGCCCCAACACTGAACCGCCACAGGTTTCTGCCAGTTATCCAATCCTGTATGCGGAATTTTTCAGATTGTTCAGTTTTTCCAAAAATAAAGTTTCATGTCATCGTTGAATGTCATGTCATGTCATGATTGTTATATTTTTGTGTTCTTGCTAATGTGCATGTTTTTGTATTTTTATCTTGGTTTGACCTCGCTGCTTTGTTTGGCAGATAGCCCTTAGGCATCGGTTTATAGGTGCGCCGAGTTAATTTTTTCAATAAACTATTGCAACATTATACAATTCTTAAAGCACCCGGCGAGGCAAACATTTTTTGTATTATATTTTCTAGATATCTCAGATTAGAGCTTTCACTGTGAATATGGCTAGGTAGGACTTGCTAGATTAGCAAAAAGATTTTTCCGTTTTGTGTTATGTCTGGTCCTACAAATGGTTGTCTGGTCTAACAACCATCCCAGTAGGTCTGTAATCAGGAAACGATTACACAAATCCCGACTGATTTGTACTAAGAAAGTCTTGTCTTTGACTAACCTTCAAAAAGCCTAATACTTGCTGACATGGAATTAAAGTTCTATCTCATTTTATACTTCAGTGTAAAGTGTGTGTGTGTGTGTGTGTGTGTGTGTGTGTGTGTGTGTGTGTGTGTGTGTGTGTGTGTGTGTGTGTGTGTGTGTGTGTGTGTGTGTATGTGTGTGTGTGTTATGCATGCTTTATGCATATGCACTTCACACTTGAAGTGTACTGATTTTGCCTTTACGCTTTGCCTTAATGTGGCACCTATGATTTCGACTTCCCCCATTTACAAAAGCATAGTAGTGTGTGTAAGACTACACATGTAGTCTTTTAGATTTTGACAACAACAAACCCTACGTGTATAGGACTAAACTGGACAAATGTTAGTGGATACATATTCAAAACGAGCGGTTCGTTGATTCTATGGATATAATGACTATGTATACATAAGTATGTATATGTGTGCACGGGTCCATGTATTGGTGTAAGCGTATTGATCTTAAAATTAAGTGAAATATGAAATTACAACCGCAAGTTTCGCGCATATAAGTCAGCCGCCTGATGTCAATGTATTCACTTAAATAGGTGCCACTTCATTTGGACTTTCACTTCCAGTTTCAAATACTTAAAATCCATGGCCAAACAAAGGTACTTCAGATTTAACGTCAGGCTTATTGCACGGTTAATTGAAACCATTCAAAAGAATGTCTTTTGAAAACAGAAACGTTCTTACATTGTCTTGAATTCTTGATAACCAAGTTAAGTAGATTTAGCATTTAAAACAGTTGCGGTCGCGGCGCTGTACTTGCAGCTTTGATCTCTTGAATTTCATGAATAGTGCATGCACTATACTTCTGCACTTGTTGGTTTAGTAATTTTAGGATTTCGAATATGACCATAGTCTTGAAAACCATGAACAACAAAATACTACCATATTTTAAGAAGCTGCAGTTTGCACTTGCGGCTTTAGGTGTTCACTTATCTTTAATCCATGAAATACCAAATACATAATTAAACTGTTAGAGCTGTGATTTGTTTCAACGTACATGTGGAGGTTTATACAAGGACAGAATAAGTATGCTTAATTGCACGTCTGTCAGATTCAAACTGCATATAAACGAAGGTCGGCTTCATTGAAGCGTGCAACCTTGGCAGTACTTCTTTGGTTAAATTACAGTCGTCCTTAAAGTTGTTTCGAGTTGTCCTTAATCGAAGGTGCGGCTTCATTGACGCTTGCAACTTCTTCAGTGGTCCTTTGGTTAAGTTCAGTTATCCAATTAATTAACCTTCTTCAACGTCTAGTGCAACAAATCATTTATGGATTTAATTTGCATTAAGATACTGCCTCAGTGAGGGCTTGCAACTTATATAAAGAAATTCTTATAAAGAGTTTTTGTATATAATTTTGGACCATTCAGTTGACTTTTACGTCTTTATCCAGATCCTTAGAAAAAGCAACGGGATCATAAAACCAAGCGTTATTGTTAGAAATGCTGTTAACAGCAGCAGACAGCATTTAATAACAAACTCCAAATTTCTATAGATTACATACTTTAATCATAAGGAACTTCCTTTAGTAGTGTAGTTTATGAAGGTCTATTATAAGAAATACTACTAACAATGGCGTGCGTTTAATAACGTACTCAAAATGTTCGCAGCCTACGTACTTTAATCATAAGCTGCCCTCTCTAGTGTAGTTTACGTGAACGTCGCGTCTTCAGTAGCCGTACTTAAATTCATTAAACTTTGCGCATAATCTACGTACTCACATTAAGTGAGTTACTTGAAAGAGAGCAGGCGCCTGTTTCACACTCTTACTATTTTTAATGAAACTCATGCAGGCCAAAGGTAGGCTTGTCTTAAAGTAAGCCTACGTGTTGCTAGCATTTATCACTCACATTAATTATTCTACACACATTTGCTTACGACAAATAATTAAAGTAGCATATGAGGGAACGCAGATTAGCCTAAAGTGAGGGAACACTTTGTGCTAAACATTTTGACGCATGCATAATTAGGATTGAATTTTAATCGATTAGGAAGAAAATTTTGTAGAGCGGATTTCCATCAGAAATCCCACACCAATCACGTATTCTAGATTTCCTTCCCAGGAAATCTAGGGAAATCCAGCTGATATCTGCCGATATTAGCACACAAGCGTGAAAGCAAAGTCAACATCAAATTGCTTAGGGCGGCGAAAGCCCGAATTTAACAAGGTATTTTCGAAAGAGGGACTCGATGTTATAGAGGGTTTTGTCGGCAGATAGAGACCAGCTACTCACTCCCAAACTCGATCCTGGGGCACAACCTGAAGAAAAGTCGTTCTACTTGGTCCTGCCATACTACCCGGACCTCAGAAACGTGAAAACCATCCTTAAGAAGTCATGAACATTTTATGAATGGTCTAAGCTTTAAAGTGAATCTGTTCTGGCATCCCCCACCTAAGCTTAGAAACATGCTTGTGAAGGCCAAATTGCCAGTGCCAGAAAGAGTCCCACGGATCGCTAATTCTGAGCCAGTGGAACCTTTCGATTCGGCAGGCGTAAATGTGCTCTCTGCCCCCTCTATCAAAACCGGTACTAGCATCAGGAGATCTGTAACCGGCTTGGAATATCGTCTGAAGGGCCATTTTGACTGTACAAGCAAGGGGACAGTATATCTGGCGGAGATTAAGGAGTGCCCCTCAAAATATGTTGGAGAAAGCTGAAATTCTCTCTCCATCAGGTTTAACAACCACAGGTGTGACATTCGAAAAATGGATGCTAGTAAACCTCTTTCGTGTGATTTCAGGAACCATACCCATACATTAGATCAATTATTGGTAACTGTATTGGATTTTTTGACGACGAAACTATCCGGAAGAAGAAAGAAAAGTTGTGGATTAGTCAACTATTTTCTGACCATCCTTTTGGAATCAACTGGGAACACGTTCTCCGTCACAACGAATCCCCACCCCCCGGGTCCAGGTTTACTAGCATCCATTTGAACTCTGTCGACAACAACAACATCAATAACAGTGGTCCTGACCCTCCCGGCAGTTCCGGTTCCCGGTCCCCCCAGTCCCTGTCTCCCTGCCTCCTACCGACCCTCCCGGCAATTTCGGTTCCCCCCAGTTCTTTCCCGTCTGACCCCTGGAGCCCCAACCCTAGAGAACTTTGAAATTTTCCTTCCCTCCCGAAATTGGATACCCCGTTATCTGACCCCTCAGAAACGACAGCAGCGTGTGAAGAATCGCCTGAAAAAGATGCCCGGCGGTGGAGCATCGAAACCGGTTGCGTGATTAAGGTTGGTCTGACTTTGGGTGTCCAGGTTTGATTTTCATTTCTCTAATTGAGGGAGAACTAAAGTCATTGTCGTGACGTAGAAAGGCAGAGCAGAACCTCACACACGTATACACACGATTACAGACTTCCAGTCCAGGCTGGACACTGCACACTCGCTCAAACTGGGAGCAGGGGACCTGTGAATAAACCCCATACCATTCGTTGATGATGCAAACTTGAAAGGGTTAAAAATTAACTAAACTTAACCTCAGTTAATGGTGAACGGGTTCACTTTACACTTTACCAATAAAATTACAATTACAATTATAAAATCAAAATTAATGCCAAGACAGAACCGATACACTATGAGCACGTTGAAATTTGTCCTTTTTGTAATTCAATTGCTTCATTCCTTCAGGATGAAACTATACAATTCTCACTACAATTTGCCCAGGTATTTACAAATCTCTTATACAATTCAGAAGTAATACAAACTACAATTCGTGCGTAAGCAAGTATAAGCAAACAGAAGCAACATAATTCAACCATCAATAGGCACAGACTTAGCCAATTACAAGTCAAAAGGTTATGGCGTTGTTTTCTATGTGTTTCTATGTGTTTGTATGAGTCCGAAATTAATTTCCTAATGTTTGTCTTTTCTATTGTTAAGCACAATCTGTCAGTTGGTTATTCTTACATTTGTCTTTCCCTCTTTTTCTTCATTTTTCTTTTAAAGTCAGGAAGCAACATTATTTAATCACACGTGTCCCATTTATTTTTATTATGGCATCCTTGTCAGGGTTTATCAATTTTTATAGAGCGAGTTGCGTCCTAGCTTGACCTTGCTTTTGCTCCGCCATTTAAACTCCTGTTTAGTTACAGCACAGTAAACTGGTAGTTGATGGTTTTGTTAATCGAAATTCAGGACTGTTTAAGTCTGAGCGAGGGAGGGCTGTAGTACTGGGGACATTCTTGTAAGTGAGCTGATGACGTCCCCATGAAAAGGAACTGCCGCATTTCATTGAAACAACATAACATTAAATTTACTAAAATGCAGCATGTGTATTCCATAAAATGGAGTGCTGATATCGTATGTGATGCATGGCAAAGGCCTGTGTGGCTCGAAAATGTGAAAAACCAGCTAATCTGAGCACTTCTGCTGCAACTGATTGAGCGATTTCAGCAATTTCATTTTTCCTTTAAAAACTTTAATATTCGTTCAGTTCTTCGACTGAGAGACAATCGTCATTCCCATCGATATTCATTAGTTCAATTTGACCATCAATTCTGAGCGTTGAACCAACTGATTCCTGTGGAATAGAATACCGCATTTTTTGGAAACAGTTCTGCAAACCTCCAGTGTAGCCACATTTCGTGTAAATCTAAACGAACACAAATAGGTACTGTTTACTTCTGAAGAACAGAGCTAACGTCCCTAGAGCTATGAAGCATCTGCTGTCATGAAAACTTCTTTACAACATACCTTTAAGTTATAACAGACAGTATTGTTTGTTCGTGGTGAAACTATACTAGTTTGGCGCAAAAACTAAGAGCCTCAAAACTCGATCGTCTCAATAGCTACCATTTTTTCGTTAGCCATTATTATGATCTGTTTTTGATTTGCAATAAAAAGCATAATGTGCTGAAGTTATGAAGTTTAATCATCATTGTCTGAATCAGAATATTTTCTGAATCAGAATACTATATGTTACGAAAATTTGTTTTCGGTAAGAAAGGAAGTTCCGTAGAAAGTACGGTATTAATGTTCCAACTATATCTGCTATTTAATAATTCAGCAGTGATATTTACTATTCTTCGTTGACATTATCAATAGCCTTTAGCAAATATAACTACCTCCAACACTGGGTCAATGGTTCCTCCCCAAAACCAATCTCTAGCCGTTCCACATATTTCAAAAAATCCATCGATGTCAACAAGCTTAGACGCCATGGTGTCGTCCAAAGTTCCTGAAATATCGTCAGACCTCAAAAAATGTTACCAGCGTGTTAAATTCAGCGCGGCTTTTATGGTTCTATATCTGTTGTTGTATATCTAGAATATTTGGTTACCAGAGAGCTTGTAGAAACTTGCAATCCAAATTTGCATCTACATATTATTTCAACCGATAGTTTTGCATGTTAAGATTTCAGTTATGACTTTTAAATTAAGCACTCAAAACTATAAGTAGCAGAAAATTGCTATTTTGTATTAAATCCCTTAAGGCGACCTAGCTTTAGGAAACAAGGAAACTAAGCGGAAGAAACAAGCGAACAACGCAAAGGCAAATAGTATTGCTTTAGGGTCTCTTTAGCTTATCAATGTAAAAATTTGTTTTTATGTTATTGTGTGGATAATTATACACTTTAGGATTAGTTTAGCATACGTGTTCAGCGAAATAGTAACAAAAATACCACCTCGGTCAACATCCCATAATTTCAAAATCGTCTTTGGAAGTGGAGATTTCCCATTGCAGCTTAGTTTTCCTCGGATGCACAAAGATTCCTTTGGCTTGATTTTATCCAAAATTGCATCTAAAATGTTGGCCTGAGTACCCACATAAATGCAGCCCAAAATAAGTAGTCTTTGCATGGTCACCATTCGGCTAGAAGAGAACCAGAATCCGCAAAACTAGCTTAATATAAATTATAAATTAAAATTCCAAATGCAGTATAAAGACTAGTTAATTGTTAATAGTAGGTCATTCGTGGTTAGGAAATCGGGATATAATTTGGCACAACATGTAACCTTTAAGGTAGGAAAGATGGGCGAAACGTCGACCCAAATAATTTAACAGCACCCATAGCAAGAAAAGGCCGATTATCTACCCTTAGACACTTTTAAGGTAGGTTTCGTTTTGAGCACATGTGTATACTAAGAAAGAAGGACTCTTCTATATGTTTTGCAATCACGCGAATAAAGGCAAAACAGAGCTTGACAGAGTCGTAAAGGAATTCGATGAATAGTTGGGGGAACTAAATGACGGAATGGAACAACATCCATATATGAACAGGAATTCATAATTAGTCTGTCAAAAGATACTTATCCCTACAGTCGATCAGAAGTTACGGCTTTTACACTACAGCACGCAATGATTACACCGGAAACTGAGTTGTTGTGAGAATTGGTGAACGGCGTGCGTTACTGTGACCACAGAAGTTGACACAAATCTCGTCGTCAGCACCTTCACACTTATGCGTGGAGTTTTGTCCAAACCGAAAACCACTGAGACTGCAAAAAATTTTTCTGTAAATTCTAGCCAAATATCAGGATCAGTATTTTTGAGAGACGCTTAATAGTATTATTTTGTTTGCCTCATTTTCTTCGCTGAATCGCGTATGCTGCTGCGACTAGACTTAAATGACTGTTATTTCGTTTCATGGGAAAGGAGCATTGAAGATACTTTTGATAAACAGCCTGTATTCGCCACCTCCACTAAGGAGCGTGCAGTAACGACCAGTCAACCAACAAGCGTATTTTTGCAGGAGCGGAGCACCGTTAAGCACTCCAGTGAGAAGAAGTCTCCAGGCAACTTTCCCTTCTGTACAACGTGAACATACCCACTAATAGAAATAAAATATATTAAAAGCTTAGTGGACACAAATGCTTTAAAGCCTAAAAGGAAGATTAATTAAACCACACCAAAATACTTAGCATATTTGTATGTTTTATTCGACGAAGCTTCCTTGAGCTACATAGCCACGTAGCTTGCAAGCGACAACTAAGAAAGTTCTGTAGCTAGAAACAGTAAGTTGACTTCATGTCTGCTGGAAGGCAGATATCAAAAAGTCATACATCAAATAAATTTGGTTCTGTGGACGAAGTAATCCTTCCTTACATTTAAATACATGCTAAACAGATTGTGCCGGTTTTTCTCAGTTCTCGACATAGGAACATTAGAAAAGTATCAGCATTCTTTATTATAGAATACTGTTTGCATTGATGTACACAGGGAAGCAGGTTCACCTCTCAAATTGCAGTCGCAAATCAAAATCGAATAGCAAATCTCAGTAGCACCAATTCAACTGCCAATCAACTGTCTCTCAATGTTGAACAGGAGTGACAATTAGCTAGTCCGGTCAAAGGCACATACACACGAGTACAATTTTTGATTGGCCGTTCATGAAGTTAACATCACATTTTGATAATTTTGAATTGGAAATGTCAGAACTGAACGAAATAATTCCATACAGGAATTTTGCCCTGGTGAAATCAAGCTCGTCCAGTGTCATACCCGACTGACATAATTTCTGGAACTGTTGTGGGATACAATACGTAATTTGGGGTATTAATTGTTTTGTATACATGTAGTATGCAGTAACTTATACAAAATCCAACTCCGAAGATTGACAAATCTATAGTTGAGACAATATAATATATTGAGACAATATATTTCTACTTATGCATCATTATCCTTTGTCAACAAGCACAGAATTTGGCATGACAACCATGCGTTCGTGATAGGTTGGCTGTTCAATGCGTCTATCAAAAGATTCTGATCCCTACTATCGACCCACAATCACGCTTTCCAAGGTGCTACAAATGCGTCACGAGAAATAACAGACAAACAATTTTGATATAAACTGAACAGCTACTTTCCTGTCTCGCCACAAAAATTCACAGGAAAAAATTTTAGTCAATTCAAATAGAATGGATTCCCGTACAAGCGTAAAGAATCGCAGGAAAAAAATTCGGCTAATTTTTTTCGAAGAAATTCCGACCTCACCAGAAAAATTCATAGGAAAAAAATTTGACAAAATCCAATTTGCAATAATCCCGGCGAGCCGGCGAAAGTCACAGATGAAAAATGGCGAAAATTATGCAAAGAAGTACTGTTTGGTAGAAAACATTCATTTCCCATAAAAAAGCGGACCAAATTTGGCAAGATTGCACAGTCAGCGACATTAGAATGTATGGTTTTCAACCACCAATGACAGATTAAGAAAACTGGTCAGAAGCAACTCGTCAAAATCACAGCCGTTGGAATTGACTCGCAGGAGTTTTTTGTAATCAAATTAAGGTCTGCCAAATTCCCAACCTTCAGAATTTAATCAGAGACAAAATAATTTAGGATATTTTAATTGACCAAATTCCAAGGGCTCCATAAAATATCACAGGAGAATATTTGGGCAATTTAAATTGACCAAATTCCAACGACTGCATGAAACATAACATGAGAAAAACTGATATTTTAAGCCCAGTAACAGTGGGTCGATAGTCTGGATCATAATAATTTTGATAGACGCACAATAGGACTGCATGTCGTTTCTCCCATATTTACTCCGGCACTTGAGAGAGCTATTAATAACTGAAAGCAGCAGGAATTAGCCTCCTTCTTTAACACTTCTACCGTATACTTCTTTCTTGTAGTGCAACGACAACATTCGAGTAAAACCAAAATACCAGTTTACGTAATGTAGTCGTAAACGTAATGTCGCATCTGCTGGTCTTCTTAAACATAAAATGAACAAAAACTGAGAAAGTTAGCAGAACTTTTGTCCAGATTTCAATGAGTAGTTGCCAGTCACCTTTGTTCAGTCCTGTGATCCTCAAATAATGTAGAACTCTCCTATGCGTAGCATTCTGACAGTTTTAGAAATGTTCAACTATAGATCCACTAAAGTGCTTTAGCAGAATACGAAATCACTAAGGAAAATATGTCTCACTCATCCATAGATAACACATTTAATTTCGAAGGTGTGGAAACCAAAAATTGATATGCTCTAGTAATTCACAAATTTAATTTTATTAAAAATATTCAGGAGTCGTCTTTTCCCCACTTTTTGAAATAATAATGTTAAAAATATTATAAGTCAAACTAATTAAACAAGTTACCCCTTAAAAGGTGAATAATACCGCCGTAGAGTTTGGGATTTATGTGTTCAACGTTTTGTTTGTTTTCATCATACTGTTCTAGTGGCGGTGACGTTAGCTTTTGACTAGTTTCAACTCCCCGAAATTTACAGTTTCTGAGACAAAAGACTGGGAGTATTTTATTGCCATTTGCCACTGCCAATTGTGAAACTAAAATTATTCCGGAAGAAGGATTCGATCTGTGTCCGGAACAGTGCCAAGCGGACACACTAGACACTACACTACTATGACTATAGCGATTATATGGAGTAAACCGCGAGAGAGAAAGTTATCATTTATCTATACGTATATGTTTTTTTTAAACAATTTATTTTATCTTAATTCTGAAGCAAAGCAAACACTAATGATATAAATACAGTGCAAACGCAAAATCAGTCTTTGCACACGAAATTGTATCATCAGTTTTAGCTATTTATTGATCTGTTAAACCTCTGCCAATCAAGTGACAGGCAAATAGCGCCCGATTTTCGGTAATATGGGAAAAGGCAGAGAGTGATCGTGTCAAAACAATTTACAGGGCGTTGAAAATTAACTAAATTGACTGTAATGATGCTCTAAAAATTGCAAATCGTAGAAAAATTGTTGGGCAAAAAAAGTGCGTAACAGGGACATGTGTTGAAGATAGGACGGAAATCCTCCGCGCCAAGCAATCTACATGCAAAACATAT
>JASAND010027636.1:0-65665 GCA_030248195.1 Trissonchulus latispiculum | reverse complement strand
TGTACTTCGTTCAGTTACGTATTGCTGAAGTGTTTTAAGCATAAGAGTACGTAGGTACATATATATATAGTTGCGGAACGATTAACCAAGTTAAGATAAGTGGCAAAAAAACCTAAAGGAGAAAAAATGTAAGGATAAGAGCGGGGGGTCTGGGGGGCGATAGCTTCTAAAGTTAGAGCTTTTTTAAAGATTTGGGATGCTCAGGAATTTTTTCTGGACACTTCTCTATGAAAAATTTAGCAGTGTCTACATTATATCAACTAAAAACTTTTTTGTGTCCAGCTAAGAAAATTTGTGTCTGGACACGCTCCTGGACACAAAAAAAACCGTGTTCTAGACAACCCAGTCAAAAGTTACATCGGTACAAACTTTTGGTAAATTTTTGGATGGTTGAACCAAAAAGTAGTTGTCATTTTCAAAATGTCATAAAATGAGCAGGAGTGAACGAAATGACTTGATCTTTGCATACATAGGTTAGAAAGAGTCGCGCTTTCTGCTGATATGTTTTGGAGCTCATATCTCCAACCCATGACCCAGGAGGCGGGTGGGTTTTTTTCCCCCAAAAAGGGGGGGGGGTTTCACCCCATGGCTATAGTATCAAAGTCGCGCTAGCCCAAACCGGTCGAAAGTTCTGGTCCAAGAAAGAAAAAGTGGGTTTTTCCCGCTTGACTATACACAGTATATATATCATCATAATATCGAAACAATTTGCTCTACCATACTAAAGACAATGTATATATATATGCTGTGCATATAGTATACGTATATTCGTAATGAAGCAAATTGAAAGTAAAGCAAAAACTTTAAAATTCAAAGTATATAAACAAAATGTTTTTGTCGTTATGTTGACGTTTATTGTTTAGTATCGCATTATATAGTCCATGGTCCATGAGGCGGGTGGGTTTTTCCCCCATGGGCCATGGCTATATATACCTGAACGCATAGGTGTGGCTGGCGAAAAAAGTGGGGGTGGGGTTTGAAAAAAAAGTAGGCAGGGGGGTTTGCCAAAAAAGGGGGTGGGGGGTCGAAAAAAGTAGATTTGGGGGGAGGGGTAAGAAAAATTTTCAAGGGGGGGCGTCGAAAAATCGGTTTTTCGTTAAAACACTGAAAAATTTTCTCAATTTTCAGCTATTTTTAGCGATTTTTAAGGTAACTAAGCGAATTTTAGCAATTTTTCGCTAATTTCGCTAAAATGAGCAGGAGTGAACCAAATGACTTGATTTTTCCCCCCAAAAAAGGGGGTGGGTTTTCCCCCATGGCTATACACCTATGATTTGGGGGGAGGGGTCCCCTCCCTCCCTAACACACGTATATATGCCTGAACGGCATAGTTTACTTGGGGGGGGATCCCCCCCCAAATTTTCAACCACCTTTACCCCCCCCAGATTTGTTGACTTACCCTCCCCTAACTTTTTAACTCAACCCCCCCAACGATTTTTGGACCCAAAAAGTTAGCTAAATTTGGCCAAAAAATTGTCATTTTTAAAAAATTTTCTAAAATTTTGACCTAAACTCGCTTTAAAACGGTGCAAAAACGCCTAAAACGTTAAAAACAAGCCTTATTTTGATGAAAAAAGGGCTAAATTACAGAAAATTGCATTTTTTGGCAATTTTTCGAAATTTCTGAGGTCCGAATTCTGGGGGCGGGGCTGGAGGAGGGGGTACCCCCCCATCACATGTCGAAGGTCGGCCAAGATTTTAATACCCCCCCAGACCCAAAGTTTCAGGGAAACTATGCTGAATGGGAGGGAGGTCAAATTTCACTGACCCTTGTGGAAGCAAATGTCGGCATAGGTGTAATGGGGAAGTGGGGGGGGGGGTAATGTAATGGGTGGGTGTTTTTAGTGTGTTTGTTGTATGAATGTACGTATATATGTGTGTTTTTGCAAATGTTAAAAGATATGTGTGTGAAATTTATGTGTCTCAAATTTATGTATCTGAGATTTGTTCCTAAACCGGTTTGATATAACATGTTTTTATTCAGCCGCTAGGCGGCGCTTTCGAATCGCAAAACTAGATAGGAACCTTTATCCAATGAAAACTTTCCACTTCTCAAAAATCAATACTCGTTTCTGATTGGCTACTTAGGGGGGTGGTCTGACGCAAGAACGAAAAGTAGTCAGTTAATAGTTTTTCTGTCGTCTCGAGTGGTTGCGTTTTTGCGGTCTTCCACATATACGTATCTTTTCATACTCACGTTCCCCTTTGTTTTTCTTTGACTACTGTCCCCTGTAAGCTAGGATCCCTGGTCTCTCTTTGTGTTTCTTTACTGTTTGGTCGCTAGCGTAAATTTTGATTCTCCCCTTCGTTTATATATAACCGTCCCCCGATCTGGTCGTACCGGCCAGATCACCCCTCAATTCTAAATATTTTCTGTGGATGTGTTATGGCCTTTTACTGACGGATATAACTGAGTGTTGGTAATTAGTAAGTTGTCAAGTATTGGTTTTGCGTATTTGTGTGGTCATTTGTTTCGATTAACTTTGTTTGGATTTGTGAAACTAATTTTAATTGTCTTGTGAAAATATTTTAGTTAGGTTTAAAAAGTAAATAAGGTCTCCACTTATTTGTAGAATTAGGCCATAGCATTTATTGTTCGGTAGGCAGTTAGGTAGATAGAAATCTGGCAGTCTGAGAATAGGTTGAGTGTAACTTTGTGTGATTTGTCTGGTATATTGTCTGAGTTAGGGTCACTGTTGTTCCATAGTGTAGGGAGGTTGTTGCTACAGGTCGACTGGAACAACATCTCCTCAGGTTCTGCCGTTTCCTTGTGCGCAGTACCAACCCCGTAGTGCTTAGTAGGTCGCCTTCTACTAGCATTACAGTAATCCCAGCCATTTTTCCAAACCCCCCGAAGATTTTTGGGGGCCCCCCTGGGGGGGCATAGTTTCCTTTGGGGGGGGTACTCCCCCCCCAAAATTTTTGACCAATTTTACCCCCTCCCAGAATTTTTGAGATATAGTCAGAGGGGGGGAAAAAACAACGATTTTCGAAATAAGGTTATTACTCGCTACAGACTGTAGCTAGCAAGACGCATTATATACCAGCATGTAGGGCTTGGCCTGTACTTTCTATACCACCAGTAAAATCAGCATTCGGTTGTACTTCTAGTAGGCTAGCCTCAATATAGACCATCTTTTTTTTCCCCCACAAGTGGGGGAAAAAAAAGATGGGGAAGAAAAAAGATGGCACCAAATTTCGTTCCTTCACCACCATAGCAGCAGATAAATGGCATTTAAAGGCATAAAACGCAATATCTACTTCTAACAACTCGTTGCCGGCAGCCAGGCTTAGTATTATCCATCGTAAATGCCAAACTTAGTAATGAGCTAACATTGCTAGGAAATTAAGATTTTTGGTCTACAAAATCTTATTTTTTCCGGTAATTTATAATTTAATCACCTTTTGTGTTAACTTGCAATGATAAAATACACCATTTTGCAATATTAACCCGCAAGAAATTGAGTGTTTTATTTATGATGGGTGGCAAAATCGCACAAAAGTGTTCAGGGGTCATCCATTTCGGGTGGAGTCTTTTGCATATCCACACTTGTGAAACTCTCTGGAATGTCCACAGTTCATAATATCACAAAAATATTGTTTATGGACCCTAATTTTCTTGTTATCTGCATGATTTACCCCCTGGGAATATTTGCCAGCATTCCTCCACAGGGGCAGGTCATATGGCTCTTTTCGGCAGCGGAAGGTCAATTGGGGGGTATAACAGTTCAAATGAGTAAACAATTAGTCGTTATTTTTGCTTAAATCAAAAAAACGAAACTGCCGGCAAAAAAGCACACCGTTGTTTTTTTCCCCCCTCTGGTGCAAAAAGTGTGGGGGAAAAAAAAGATGGTCACTATTTCTCAACCGTGTGACCTAGCGAAAATCCGACTAGCCCACGTTATAGAGCACATCCACAAACCCCTTCATGCACAAAATGACTCCTGTAACTATTACCAGTAAGTTGGCATAATCTTAGAAAATTTGAAAAATCCTTAGGTTTTTGGACAATTTTTGGGTGTCAACTTCGGACCCATGCCACACGAAGGCTCAATCGACAGGAACGGTTATTTGTATTATGATCTTAAAGTACAAGACTTGAACTTTCATTTGCACTAGATTTTGTATCTCTATCTTATACCAGTCGAGCAGGGTGAGCCGTTGTTTTTTTTCCCCACTTTGCCGGTGATGCTTTTTTCCCCCCTCTGACTATACCCTCCCCCAACTTTCGGCTACCCCCATAGGTGTGTTAGGGGGGACCTCTCCCCCCAAATGGAGGGTCGCCGACCCCCCCCTAAAAAATTTTTCCAACCCCTCCCCCCAAATCGATTTTTTCAGACCCCTCCCCCCTAAAAATTTTCAAAGCCCTACCTAAATTTTTAAAAATTTTTGAAAAATTTTTAGCTAAAAAATCGAAATTTTTTAAAAAAATTCCAAAAATGAGCAAAAAATTGCTAGAATTCGCTTAATTAAGCTAAAAATCGTTAAAAATAGCGGTAAATTGAGAAAATTTTTCAATTTTTTAACGAAAAACCAAGTTTTCGCCGACCCCCCCCCCTCGAAAATTTTTTTACCCCTCCCGCCAAATCGACTTTTCGCGACCCCCCCCTCCCCCTTTTTTCGCCAAACCCCCTCCCTACTTTTTTCTGAACCCCCACCCCCACTTTTTTCGCCAGCCACACCTATGGCTACCCCCCCCCCCCCCAGCGATTTTTTGACCCAAAAAGTTAGCTAAATTTGGCCAAAAAATGGTCATTTTTTAAAAAAGTTTTCTAAAATTTTGACTTAAAATCACTTTGAAACGGTGTAAAAACGCCTAAACCATTGTAAACAGGCCTTGTTTTTGGCCTTGACATTTTGCATTTTTGGCCGATTTTCGAATTATCTGAGGGCCGAATTCTGGGGGGGGGGTACCCCCCATCACATTTCTTGGGTCGACCACCAACCTTCCCAGATTTACCCCCTCCCCCCCCCAGACCCAAAGTTCCAGGGAAACTATGGGGGAGGGGGGGTACGCGAAAAATTGGCCACAATTTTGGTATTTGTAAGGTAAATTCCGAAAAACTTTGAACAAAGTCCAAATTTTTGGCTTAAAATGTTTATATATTATTGTGAGAAATACACGTTTTTAACGGTTGTATGGACTTTCTGGTGCAATATTGACCTTATTATAGACTTAGAAACATGTAGCCAATCAAGTTTTCGAGTTTAAAACCCCTGTCTAATGTCAAAATTACTTCATGGTTGAATATTTTTTGGCATTAGCAATGGCTGAAAATGCGATTTTTGACAAAAAATAGAAAGATTTTTTGGGGGGGGGGTTGTGGGGGGGTTTGGGGGGTCTAAAAGGGGGCCTCCCCAAAATTCCGGGGGAGGGGGCCCCCCAACCCAAATCCCGTTACCATAGGTGTACCACCTGTTTGGGTTGGCGGGGGGGGGGGGGGGTAGAAGGTCCAAATTTGGCTCGGGGGACCCCACCAAAATCCGAAATTTGGGGAAGGGGGACCCCCCCTAAACTGTACCCAAGTTTTTTTGGCTAAAAATTCTCCTTTTTCGATGTACAGTACATAAAACATACTCAAAAGCTTCTGTCGATAGTTTTCGTATGCGAAAATAGGGCTTGAAAATTGACAAATTTGTGCTAAAATATGCCTAAATTAGCCGAGATTGTGGTTTATAATTGCGTATATTACCTTTTAATTACCATCTTTAGCTCTTTATATGTGATTTATAGCCATTTTTTCGAATTTTTTTCAAAAATTTTTAGAAATTGCAAAAATTTCAAAAATTTTGCATTTTTTACCTGGTTTGGACCCAATTTTAGGGGGGAGGGGGGTTTGAGCTCGGCTTGGGGGGGAGTAGTTGAGGTCGGGTAGGGGGGGGGGGGAGGGGGTCTGGCCTCTCCGTGGGGGGGTCTCACAGGGGGCAAACTGTAGCCTGGTTTACCTATGCCCGTTACACCTATGAATGTCGGTACCCCTTGTGGCAGTAATTTCTCTATGAGTACTTTTGAAAGCGTTTTTAAGCGATTTTTGCTGTTTTTTAACGAAAAACAGCGATTTGTTAGCAAAAACAATGTTTTTCGGACGTTTTAGCGAAAAATAGTGATTTTAAGTGAAACATTCCGGTGAAGCAGGAAAATTTTTTGAAACTTTGGTTGGAAACCTATTTTTTTGGGCAATTTTCTTACCCCTAGTGGCCAACTTTACCCCTTGTGGGAGAAATTTTCGGGGCACTTATTTAGATTTGGGTTCGCGATATTTTCGTCTTGGTCCTCCCTTATATATATATATATATATATATATATATATATATATATATATATATATATATATATATATATATATATATATATATATATATATATATATATATATATATATATATATATATATATATATATATATATGGTTCGAAAAAATCTTGAAAGACATTAGTCGTAAAATTGTAGCATCCTAAGCTTGGCATATTGGTATACGAAGAATCCTACTAATTCCGGTGTAGTAGTATAGTGTGCACGTTTCGAACCTGAATCACAATTCCTAATTTGTCCCTCCCACTCCCTCCTGCCCCTATACCGGGTTATGTTACCGTCCTTTCTAATTGCCTACCACACCTCTGCGTTCTTTCCCTGGGGCTTGGATACGGCGTCGGCCAATTACCGGACTCCTACCTAATCTAACCTGCGAATATACATTACTAATCTATATACAATGCCTAGTCTATTAATCTAACCTAGCTACCTAATTTGATGTACAGTTTCTATTTATTTACAGTAACCCACCTATATACAGTACCCATTTTAGTCCGGCGCATGCAATATTTTTGTATTTTTGTGTTTTTATTTTTTGGTTTTCTAGGCATTTATATACAGCACATGCATGTGTACAATATATGCAGTAGTCCTTGAGCATTGTTTGGATACGGGAGTGGGTATGGCGTAAAAGATCATTTAGTTGGTTGTTTTTATGTCTTTAATGTTTATTGTCCTAACACCTTTTCCTGAAGCTGAGTTATGTGTTTTTGAAGTTTGTTTGAGATTGTCTGATAGGTTTGTTTCTTGTTTGGCCAGTTTAATTGTCACGTGATCTTTTTTCCTAGCTTTTTAGTTGAATTTAGTTACCCTTGAATTTTAAAACTTACTCTTTTTATGTCTTTTCAGATTCCTTTTTTTTGTTCCGTTTCAACCTAAACCATTAACCAAGAAACATTGCACTATAACAGTAAAGGGGCTGGAGGGAGTGGGAGGGACAAATTTGGGATTGGGATTCAGGGTCGAAACGTGCACCCTATACTACTGCCCCGGAATTAGTAAGGTTCTTCGTATACCAATATGCCAAACTTAGGATGCTACAATTTTACTACGAATGTCTTAAACCGAATTTATATATATGTATATGTATTTACTTTCTCGAGATCTCATGATTTTCCATGGCGCGCAAAGGACTACGGTCCTTTTAGTGCACGCCCCCGAATAAACTTTTGAAGCTGTGATTCATATGCTTTCAATTGTTGCTTAAAGGAAAAATTAGAAACGCAAGAAACCAGGTTTTCTGGTAGGCTATTCCAAATATTTGCAATTCTATAGAAAAATGAACTTCCAGTACGATTTTTCTTAAATGCCTTAGGCCTGATACACAAGCTATTCTGTCTTCTCGTTCCGATGTCAATCAAATAAGTAAAGCAATCATCAAACGAACAGTCATATACATTATGAGCAATATTATGCATTACACATAAATCGGCGATGATACGTCTCATTTCCAAAGACTGTAAATCACACTTGACAAGTCTTTGGTTATAGGTTAAGTGTTCAAGTCCACGAAGACGTTTTGTGAAACTTCTCTGTACATTTTCAATGGCGTCAATATCTTTCAGCAGATAAGGAGACCAAATTGGAGTACAATACTCCAAAATGGGCCTTACGTAGACAATGAATAATTTAATCATCAGTTTTGTATCTCTACTGTTGAAACTTCGAAAAATAATGCCAACCCTTTGACTAGCTGTAGACTTCAGTTCAAAAATATGCCGTGAAAAACTTAAATCATTGCAAATGGTAATTCCCAAATCACGAACAAAATTTGCTGTATCTATGGTTTCTCCACCCAAAAAATACTCTCTTCTTACATTCCGATTACCAATATGCATAACAAGACACTTCGACACCGAAACATTCATTTGCCAAATACCGGTCCAATTATCAACAGAATTTAAATCTGACTGTAGCATATCCCCATCCAATGCAGTATTTACAATTTTTGAAATCTTTGCATCAGCAAAAAGAATAGCTTCACCCAGAAGATTATCAACAAAATCATTAATGTACACAGCAAATAACAGTGGACCCAAAACAGACCCCTGCGGCACATCGCTAGTTACTTCCTTCCAGGAGGACTTTGATGTACCTATCTTGACCCTCTGTAATCTCCCTGTAAGAAAAGCTTTGATCCATTGCAAAATTTTACCTCGAATTCCATAAGCCTCCAACTTACATAAAAGTTTATTCGCAGAAAGTTTCCAATTGTGTCAAATGGACACCGACTCCCTCTATTTCGCCTGCTCCTCTACTGATTTAAAGGACTGCGTCCACCCCGAAAACAAGGAGAGATGAAAAATGCACAGACAGACTTCTTTGTCTTAGATCCCTCTCAAAAACGCATCCCTGGACTATTCAAAGAAGAATGGACCGGGGTCGGCATAATAGCCCTTTGTAGTAAAACCTATCTGGCATGGGGAAAGACGAATAAAGTTTCCCATAAAGGTGTTGGCAAATATGGCATAAATATGACCCTGAAGATTTTAAGGACGTTTTAGAAACAGGTAATACAAAATCTGGAGAAAATCGGGGACTTAGAAATATAGACAATCAAATGATACAACACTTTCAAACTAAGGACGCCCTTCCCTACCTCTATCCCAAAAGAAAAGTGCTACCAGATGGAATGAGTACGGCTCCTTTAGATATATGATTGTTGTTTTATCCCAACAGTCCTCTTAAGGTCTACTGCATATATTGTACATAGATATAGCGTTTTATATAATGAGCCGAGTGTTCTTTCCTCTTCCATTTATAAACTCTTGCTTGAACTTTGATTGACTTGTGTCTCAGATGCCGTTAAGAAATAAGAAAAAGTACTCAACTTTCAAAGTTTCTACTCCTGTAAAATTTAGTATTTTCTTTGAAAATATTGCTTCAATCTTGCGCTTGACAACACCATCTTCTATTTAACAATTTTGTGAGCAGATATACTCATTCTTTCTCAATCTTTCAATGAGGTTAATCTTCAAATATGTAGACTGCTTTAAAAGTTTCCTTCGGCGCTGTATCGTTCAGGTCTGAACGAAAGTGCCCGCCTTCCTTCAATTACAATTGGAATTTTAGAATAGAAAACGTTGAAAATTCGTTTAAATTACTTGAGACACATACACAACTGCATTTTGTAATACACACAAACTAATCTAACAAAATTAGAAAAATCAGAAGCATGAAAACAAAAAATTACGAAATTCCAGAATAAAGGATGTTTTCTTCCTTACAATATTTACAAAATTTTTCCTTACAATAAAACAATACATAATCCTAAGGAATTATGTCACTAATATTGATTCAATGAAACGTTTGAAATTCTCTTAATTAATAAGCCTCAGCTTCTGCGAAAGCTGAAACGAGTCTCGATTATCTGAGAAGTAGAATGTGTCACCTTCAGTTGAAGCAGAAGCTGTTCCGTTTCCGGTTTAGTCTCTAAGTTGATTCTGTCTAGTTACAGCTTCAGTTTCGGTTCCAATAATTAAAACTTCATCTCACTTTTAATTGGAAACTTGGTTCTAAAACTCCTTTCCGGTTCGGTTGCGGTTCCGGTTCTGGTTCCGGTTCCAACCGGTTCTAGTGGAACCGACCCCACATTCAGTACTGTAGTTGGCTTGCTCTTTATTGAATAAACAATTTGTTTAGACTAAATTTTTACAATTTTCATCTTTACTAGCAGTTTAAGCTTCCGAGCTGGCAAATTTTTCAGCGCACATTACTACTATATGTTAGTAGTAGTATATTAGTAGAAAATGGTAACTCTACTGAAACGCTTCCTGTCTTCTGTAATCTAACAATTTTATGCGAATTAATAGATATTCATCAATTTATTCGGTGACTCGTATTTGCATACTAGCAGACAAGGTTAGTCATGGCAAAGTTGTAAACTGTTTGTTAAATGGTTGTGGGTAACGTCGCTTAAGTAAGTAGTCATATTTTATTTGTAGTGAATCACAGCAATACAGTTATTGAGATGCGTCCTGAACAAACTTTTCATTCCCAGCCAGATTTCTTCTTAGATATCTTCTAAAACAAGGTTAAGCCGACTAAAATTCTAGCGTATGTAAAATTGCATATATGCTAAATGCTGAATTTAGAAAGTTTTAGGTCAAATTTTGTTTTAAGATAAAATCCTAAGACTGTCACAATTCAAAATGATAATATATTGAAGATTTCAGATTCAGCTACAAACACTAGCGATGCTGCAATGAAAGTAGAATTCTATTTAACGGTTCGACAAGTGCTGGCTTGTAGTTATAATAATGTTACGCAAACATAACTGGAATATTTGCGAAAATTGCTGCGACGTCAGTGCTATAACCGAACTGAGTTCTGTATGGTGTTCTTGACATTTTGCAGAATATCAGGCATACCTATAGAAAATTTAAGAGGACATACCTTGCACAAACTATAATTATAACAGTCATTGCCAGAAGGGAAGCCAGCACGATTGCAGCCATGACCGGATGAGTACACAATAAATCGTCGACCAGGTAAAAGTTCGGTTTTGGACATTTATCTAAAACCCTGGAAATATTATTTTGCAAGCATAGATGCGGATGTTTCCATTGTATGGGCATTTTAACAATTATTGCCTTCACTTAATATATATCTAAAATTATTCGAAATACAGAAAGAAAAGCTAAAGTTGAAAGAAGCTGAATTAGTGATGTGCTTGCAACGTTTTTATTTAATACGTATTTTCAGGAAATCTCAAAGACCAAAGCAGTATATTATTAATTATTATCAATTATTAAATTATCATTTTCGCGAACTTAATTCAACGAGTTACAGGAAGTTCATTAAATTCAAAGTGATGCGAAGGTTGAAAGGTTAAAATATTTTGACTCTTTGCTGGCTGAAAAAGGAGATAAAATTTATACAATAAACTCAATAAATATATGAGTTAACTTCTGTCTTTCACGAAATTTTCTCCTTTTGCTGAAAGATATACTTTTCACCAGCTGCCTTTTCTTGGCAACTTCTTCTAGTTTAAATGATTTAGGTTATCACTTTAACGATTATTGGCGTATGCAACAACTATTTTAAGTATAGCATAACAGTATTCATAGCTTTAGTCTTGCAAGCTCTGTAAGTTTGGAGAGAGAAAATTAGAAGAGCTGAAGAATTGGATAAAGATATACTTTTTATTGCAGTTAAACCGAAGAGTTTTTACTGAGGCTACACAATAAAAATTTTGTTATGTAATTAATCGTTGCAACGGGTTAGTGTAGTGACGAAGACAGAGAATCAAGTTGCCCCTGAAAGGGGCAATATTTCGCGACAGGAGAGTTCATCTCAACCATATTAACAGATCGGTGCTTCTTTATTAAGGCATAGTGCCTGGCATGTAGCATGGCAGCCACAAAATGTTAATTTAAGCAAATTTTGTGTTAATAAACTTGGCGTTACAGCTATTTATATGAACAGTGTTAATGAAATATAAAAAATTAAGAAGTTTAGATACAGGACGTTGATAGTTAGTTTATGTTATGATCTAATACAATACAGATATCGTTACCTACCACAGTTAGCTTGCTATTTGTACTGTTCCTGCAGTCTGTCTGGAATAACGTGACATGCAAGGAAGTCAATACAGGTGAAGTCAAACTATATCTGAATTTAATTTTACTTTTGCACTCTGGCACGCTGTTCCACTGTCCATTTATGCATGTTGCGTTGGCTTCACCCACAAGAAAGTATCCAGTATTGCAGGAGAAGAACTGCATACCACCAGTAGAAACAACTGAGTTCGTTGATAATACTACGCCATTCTTAATATCTGCTGTCTTATTGCAGTAAGCTGAATTTGAAAAATAGTTAATATCGCAGTGTTATTACTAAATAATATCGCCGATGTGATCTTCATACCAAAGTTATAAACCAGCGTGAATTCAATATTGCTTGCACTTTCAGCTAAGGACTGGACTATTAAGAAACTTTTGCACGAACTTCCTTTCTTACTTACAATTAACTGAAACCATGATGGTAGATGTCGAGCCACTCGAACCAGGCACACTACTCGTTTCACCTGAAATAAAGAACCACCAATCAAATGTTTGCCGGAGCAGGACCGTACTACGAGGTTGTTTTCAAGATTGCCCGTAAATTTTGACAGACAAGTGTAATCATCTGCTTAATATAGTACAATGCAATTACACATTATACTGATACATAGTACATTATGTAAAATATGTTAAATAGTTGTCTGTCTGACTAACTGTAGTGCAACCCTAAAAGTACTTTAATTACTTTGAGACTGATCAATATAAGTTAGGTGACGTGTAGACACTCTGGCTTGCAGCTATTAGTCATCAAACAGCAACCAGCCATTTAAGTGCCGGTTTAATTACCGGACAGTAAATCGATAGTAAACAAAGCGCATAATTAATTGTTGCTATGAACTGTTTTAATTTTCCCAGCTACATTTACGCGTAGCCGGCTCCCACACATCACTATCCTCTTGTTAATTTCTGCATGGCACCATACATTGTTGTTGGAAAAATTTCGTGTGCGGTAACTATACAGGCTGTTGGGGAAAGCTGGTTTATTTATTGCGTCTCACATGATTTCTGTCTAAGTTTACAAATTGAAGACATGAAGACAAGGTTAAAATTCTAGAATACAAAGTTAAGAAGCTAGAACGGAGGACTTGGATTAATTTACGTTAGAGTGGATCAACAAAAAGTTTCCTTCGTTCTTATTTTACCTTGGCTACTTCTTTTATCTTTTAGAACTGGCTATATTTGCATAAGCAGTACGCTAAATTTGTTTAAATCGATGCTTGTATATTGACGAAATTTTGCAAGAGCGTTATTGTTAACCACAGCATGTCCATAAGTCTTTTTAATTTAGATGTATTAGCGATCATAGATTAACACGGGCATTCCGGAGGTGGCCTAAGTCCTCCCAGGCTGGTCAAAGTGCAAGCCTACTGCCGTCAGGGGCAAGGTTTTAAGGCAAAATTGGGCAAGAGGCAAGCAAAAGTGGTTAGAAATTCTGCAGTTTTAAAATTAAGTTAAATTATATTAAAATTTCACAAAAATTCCGGCATCACCGGAATTTTTGTCAAATCGAATTTTTAATCTTTAGTTCATTAAAAATTGACCATTGAGCTGAAATTTTTAAAAATTAATTTAATTTTTGAAAACAGGTTTTTATAAAAGTTAAGTTTACTTTGCGAGAACCATCGTTAATTTATGTCTGAGGTGCAATCCAGCGTGGAAAAGTTTAGTCCGAGTTCCATGCCTCCTCAACATTAGTGTGGTGCAAGGCCATCCACCCGGATTCGACAAAATGTTGTTAACGAAATCAGGCGTAAACTGCAAAATGGAAGTTCGCTATTGGAACTTTTTTCTGATTGTGTAAGAGTTGCTTTGTTGTGTAAGAACTACAGACATTGAGGAAATTTTCCTTGATTTTCAATTAAATGCATTTAATAATTCGTCGCTATCTTGACAAGCCTTCAACCTGAATTGACCTTTTGTGTACAGTCCAAAGCAAGAGTTAGCTAATACTTACAACTGACAATCTTGACGTTCAAGTACATCAGTTGGGTTAAGGACTGCGTTGGGGCGCTCGTTTTAAGGTTACTCTAAGTTACGGCCTGTCGTCAGCTAGCTATGGTTTTCTTCGAAAACAATAATCACATATTAAACTAAATCCAGTTCCGGGAAGGGGATAATTTTAGCATTGTCGTACTGTTCATTTTTTAAAATTCCAGCTACTATCAAAATTATGTTAGATATCAATTTGGGAAAGTAACAATTGTAGGTCATTTTATCAGTTTTTACCTTTATCTGAAAATGCTGTCAAGGAAGTTGTACTGTTGTATGTCAATGAAGTCGTCGCAGCAACTAAAACTGGACACTGCAGATTAGTGCTAATTAAAAATGAATTAACAAGCCAAGCAAAGTAGCAAAGGCCTTGCAAGCATCAATTATGTTTGTAGTATGTTAATAGAAAGTGTTTTACTCTTATTGACTGAAAATGTTACAAGATTTTAAGGCTAAATATCTGTATCATATGACTTCTCACAAAGAGTCTTAGTTTGAAGGTGAAAAGTAGTTCTCTGCTATTTCTCTTTGTGAACTACCCCTCTTTCCACATGCTCTTTTGTGTTCATTCAGTCTTTGACTCGCTGTTCCGCTCCTTTGGCCAATGCAGGCTCTATCGAAGCCACAGAAATAAGTTTACATTTAACAATAATAAACTAAAATGATAATTTAACAAACAATAATAATGAAATTTCTGGTATAATTATGGTATATAACTTACACATCATAAAGCTCATCTGCAACAAGGTTACGCTCATAAAATGAGTAGATCTGTGCGTTAAAGACAGAATACATGCAAAGGAGCACGTGAGAAGGTGGACATTTGCAAAAGTGAACTAGCAGAACACTATTGCGCTGGTGTAGGTATAGAGTTTGTTGCAGGTAGTATTTGCGTAGTGTACTTTATTATTAATATTTCAATGAAATCGCTGAACCTTAAATTTTTGTCCATTTAGCCTGGCTCAGTTAGCTCAGTTGGCAATGATTGTCCAGAAGTCGTGAAATCGAACTCCCCCTCATGTCCTTACATTTTTGTTTAGTTTAGGTAGTAGGTAGTTATCAAAGATTGCAACAGCTCCTCTATTCAATCGTATAACTTTAAGAAATAGTAAAAAACACCTGCCTGCAGTCACTAAGGCCGAAGCCTTAGTCCGAACAGGAGAGAGAGCCAATGGGCGCTGTGAGCACTCTTACCCAGAGAGAACTAATCCCTGGAGCTCCTGCTTGGTTGTCCAAGAAGAGGACGGTCAGCTCGGCTCTATCTGTGCTGCAACATAGCCAGAGAAGGTTTTATCAAAACCTCTCTGACTAGCACAGAAAGAGGACTGCAGTGGCCAGCGGATCTCCGTAGAGATACAAACAGCATTTACGTCAAGAAAATGAAGTAAACGCTGGCCAGCAGGCGGATCCACGAAGGATACAAATCCGGATTTTTCATTATTTCTTTATGATTAGTGCCACGTATCCTTCGTGGATCCGCCTGCTGGCCAGCGTTTACTTCATTTTCTTGACGTAAAGGCTGTTGTATCTCTACGGAGATCCGCTGGCCACTGCAGTCCTCTTTCTGTGCATAGCACAGTCAGGGAGGTTTTGATAAAACTTTCTCTGGCTATGTTGCAGCACAGATAGAGCCGAGCTGGCTGTCCTTCTTTGGATAACCAGGCAGGAGCTCCACAGGGACTAGTTCTCCCTGGGTAAGAGCGCTCACTCTCTTGGCTCTCTCCTGTTCGCACTAAGGCTACGGCCTTAGTGACTGCAGGCAGGAGTTTTTCATATTAATGCCTTGTATCCTTTGTGGATCCGCCTGCTGGCCAGCGTTTACTTAATTTTCTTGACGCAATCATATAACTTAGTCAGACACTAATATGAATACAACCATTACTTCTAGCGGTTTTGCTAGTTTCAGCAACCGTTTGTGACGACGACGACAACGATGATGACGTTTTCCGATCATCTTTAGTGGACGACTGGCTGCCGATTTCTGAAATTTAGTTAACATTATTACCAAAAACACTTAAAACTGTACATGAAACAAACTGCTAAGATAAAGTCAGGATTCTCAGAAAATGGTCCTTAGTCTGCTCATAAAAGTAATGCCTTACTTTCACTTGCACTGAGCAACGATGCTGTAGTTGGCGACAATTGCTTGTTGGTGTTGGGATTAATTCTTGTTGCTGAAAACATACAATATCAAACTGCGCTAAATGTCATTATTACTTTGATTAACATCCTCTAAACAGTAGTGATGTGCATTGGCCGGTGCGGCCAATGGCCGGCCATTGGCCGGCCAAGCCGTTGGCCGTTGACCGAGAAACTTTCGGCCAGTTGACTTGGCCGGCCATTGGCCGTTGGCCGGACAACGGCCAATGGCCAACGGATAATTGGCTGGCCGACAAACTCCCCGGGATGGCCGATGAAATTTACTGATCTTATGCGTTAACTGTGTTGAAAAGTTTAATTTTGCTGCATAATATCGTAAACATGTTGCTGTATCGTTACATTAGATACAGTACTACAGATTTTCACTTAGATGTTGACAATTGTTATCGTATTTTTACAATTAAATTTCTAGTTGCATGCAAATTTTAAGAACGGAGTAAATTGTATGGTGGTGCTCGCCATTTATTGCGTCCTCCGCAAATTAACGTTATCGTTATCCGGTTGGAGTTATCGCGGTTGGAGCTATTTCACGAAAATATATTTTACAGATCTTGTAAATTGTAAATTGTACTGTGAAATCTAGTTTAATTAAGCGCTTTGATGATGCCAATTGATTTGTAAGAGCAATGTTAGTTTTCGAAGCAACAGTGAACATTTTATACGGCCACCTCAACCCAGTCGGTTCTCTGGATAGGGGTAGTGACAACTTAGAACGTCCAGTACGTCCAAAACGTCCACCGTAATGAAGGTGCTGTGGTAGCTCAACCAGGCAGGAGGCCCCCTTGACAATCTCGGTAAATTGCCCTGGAGGGAGTTTCGAAATAGGGTGCTAGAGCTTATTTTTTCAAGCTCTAGGCTTGACATGATCCTCCACTTGTAGCGTAGTAACAAACCACTGCGCTACAGGAGGTTCAATTGAACATTTCTTCAAACGAATTGTCAAACTGGCATAGTTTCATTTGTAACCCGCAGTCGCATTACATGTCAAACTTTTAATATGAAGGATTTATGAACAAAACTCCATGGATTGTGAGTTCTAGCTACGAATGACCTGGGGCCTATTTCTTAAACTACAAATACAGGCCTGTGGGTTCCTACAATTGTAGCAACGTTTCTACAATTTTACAAATTTCCAGTTTCATATAACAATTGTAGATTTTCTATAATTCTACAACTGTAGTCCTGCCTACAATCACAATTCTACAGGTTTGTAGGTACAATTGTGAGAGCCTGACTACAATTGGAACAATTGTAAATACAATTTTCAGAATTGTAATTACAATTTCACAATTGTAGCAATTGTAAATACAATTTCAGGAATTGTATTTACAAATCCACAAATGTGCACATACTTAGTCTTTTTGTTTATCTGGTATCTCTAAATTGCTTAAATTTATTCCGGCATTTGCATCCATTATGGAATTTTTATCAATTATACAACTTTTCAAAAATGAAAGTCACATTGTAATATACTATAGTAGTTTGTAAATAAGTAGTTGTCTGCTAGAACTATAGACCTGCAGCAATATGATTCAATAAAACACAGAACGCACAAAGCTAACATCTTTCGAAAATACACCTATTTTGTGGCATCTACAACCCTTTCTAGATATGTAAGAATTGTAGTACAATTCTACAGGTGAAAGTTTTAATTGTAAAACTGTAATTGTTTTATGAAACTCAATAAAGTGGCTACAATTGTAACGCTACAATTATAATTCTGCTATGTGCATTTCATAGCTACAATTGTGAAATAATCGGCCTACAATTGTGGGTTTATGCAACGCAAAGCTTTCTACAATTGTAGAGCTACAGGTGCAGTGATTGTTTTATGAAACCGAACATTGGCTACAATTGTAATTAGAATTCTTACAATTGTAGAACTACAGGCCAGGCAATTGTTATATAAAATCCAATTGACTGCAATTGTAGAAAATGTAGTCTACAATTGTTTTATGAAATAGGCCCCTGGTGTTTGTTTTCCTGGTAGGGGAGGATGCCACATTAGTTTCCCTGGTTATTCTGGCAGCTTATATTGTAAGCACTTTTTTGAAATTATTTTGAACTGTTACCTCTTGTATTATTTGCGATAACAATTTCGTACAAAATTTAACACTTCTAATTGCTACTCTATTGATTGTCATATTGTGCAGGGCAATTAAGAGACGCTTACAGATACTGGTTTTACAAGCAATTAATCGTATTTATTTGATTTGGAGATCTAAGTGCCACAAATCACTACAACAGGAACAGCAAATATTTAATTGCAACTGAAAATGTGTTTGATGCATTTAAGATGTGTTATGTGATGTGTACTGCTTTCAAATAGTATCACTTTGTGGACTCGTTTATATTTCTAAAACATAGCAAAATGGGCTTTAGCAATTATTCCATAAGCAAGGAGATGGAACTTATTTGCTGCTATTTTCCAAGTTTCTACTACACGTAGATATGCGGTAGGTACAGGGCTTGCAAGGAAGCATTACAAATCAGCGCTTGCTTGACCAGTTATGCAAACACAGAAAAGAACGGATGAAACATTAATGGAAGCCGAAAACAGCTTTACTTGAACTGCAATTTTCTAAATGTGTGATAGTGTTTCGCTTACCACAAATATCAGTAAACAGGTCAAAGTGTTCAATCTGGCATACAGTGCGAATCTTTACATTACAATAATAGTCATTGTTTGATCTGCTTCCCCAGTACACCGAGCAATGCTCCTTTTTTAAGTAGTTGTTCGGCTCGCCTCTCTTCCATGCAAGATCAGCAGGTTTACAGGATGACTGCTTTGCGACAGACCAGACACCTGTTAACCAACAAATTCTGTGATGTAATGTAATTGCATAATTGTGGTGACAGATGCCATAAAAGCTATGTTGGAAACGTCACTATACTGCTGCCACAAGTTTACCACATTCGTCGGACTGCTGCATGTTTGAATGATTCGAATCGTTTTGTTTAATATGTTAACAGCGGTAAATTGACGGATTCGGTTGATATCGTTTTTGTAGCAAACTGGTAACACTTTCTTTTGCTTCTGTTTTCGACTCAAACCCGATTAACTGTAGTTCTATTAAATGTTTCGCTTTGCTTTTAAATTTTGAAAAGACATCATTTAAAAGGATGGCAGTTAGAAGAATTCAACAACGAAGCAAATTTAAAACTTAGATTTAAATGCAGGATGTTGCGAAACAGGTGACAGTTAATAAACCTTCTTCAGCGAAAAGATTAAACAACCGGAATAAGTGTTCACAGACTATATTCAGTAATATTTGACATTTGAAAGGATAAATATTTGAAATTTTTTAGCCGTTTGTGCACAAGGTTTTTTGGGTTTGGGAAAATAAATAATAACTAATACCAAGTGTACATAATAACTAACAGTGTGACAAGCGCCACAAACTTTAGTTCTTTCTTACCAATACTGTACTAGCCCGTATGGTATTTTCCAAATAAGAGAAATGTCAATTTTGTACATTTTGGTTCCTCCCACTTCTGTTAGCAGCGAAACGCACACAGTCTGTGTGTGCTGACATAACTATTTGGTTCTTGTGGAATTAACAAATTGCTTACAGAGGCAACCAGGATTCTTCAAAGTAAGCGGGAACTTACCTTCTTCTTCTATATCCGTGTAACCAAACCATGCTCTTTTAATCTTGTTCTGTTGTCTAAATTAAACCAGTGGTTCAGTAAGTTTATCCTGGATATACATTTTGCACAGCTGGAATATCAAGCTTTTCCAAAAGACAGATACATATCTAAAACTGCGTAATTCTCGAACGGCAAAGTTAATGTTAGCTATCTACCGATGAATCATAATAATGTGATGCAATGCATAATGAAACCTTACAAAAAGTCAAATATCGCATTTCTGTGGGTAACATCCTTCCATATGGGTAACCTGGCCCCTTCTGTAGCGCACAGATCGGCTGCATCAGACCAAGTTAGCTTGGTTTTGAAGTTCTTCAAGCAACCATACGCGTGTGCTGTCCAATCCTTTGGACATGGAGTTGCATTTTCTGCAAATAAAACCTTCAATCGACAAGTAAAATATCTGGAACATCCATGCATTTTGAGTTCGAGCTAAGCTTTACGTTAGGTTGGTGAAATTAGCCAAGAGAATTAAGGCGTCCTTTACTACAAACGACATTGAACCTCATACCGGAAACATTCGAAAATAATCAACATGCATGTGTACATTACGGTTCGTCTACAAAATCGGTTCACTGGATTAAGGCCGGTTCACAGGCTCAGTCGTAAATCACGTATCGCAGAGTTGCATATCGCGAGCCGCTTGTCGCGACATGTTCATAGCTGGCGGAGACAAAAGTGTCGTGCGACAAATTGTGCATGTCGTAAAGAGTTGAATATGCGTTAACTTTTGTCACGCGTCGCTTGCTTCTAGCCAATGAAATCTTGGTTTTACCTAAGGTTGCACAGAAATATCCTGCGACAGGACATCAGCCTGTGAACACATCAGTCACTGCAACAAGCTACTTGCGACACACTACAAATCCTACGCGACACGCGAAACGCGACAAGCGACGGCCGTCCTTTAACGTCAGCGGCCTCAGTTTCAAGCAATTCTTTCATGTTCAGGGTGCAGATTCAATTTTTGCATCTCTGAAAGGTTATTCCTAATTAAAGAAATTTAATAGTCACTCCAGAAATTGGCAGTTGGCAAATTTGGCTCTCAGACCTGGCATGCTTCTTTTTATTAATTATTCCTGATTAAAGAAATTTAATAGTCACTCCAGAAATTGGCAGTTGGCAAATTTGGCTCTCAGACCTGGCATGCTTCTTTTTATTAACGTTTCTGAGACTGGGAAGCTATCACAAAATGTCTGCTAATAGAACAGCAAACACTGATTGCTTAGCAACGTTATTTTCACATGAATTCTACGTTTCTAATAAACCAACATACCTCCAATTGTAAAAATCAAAAGTAATACAAACGTTGTAGTTAATAATTCGGCCATTCAAACCATCGACTAGCATTACTCTAAAATGAGCTCTGTTAATTGATATTTCAGGCTTTTCCTAACTTTAATTTACAAACAGTGTTGTTAACTACCTGCAGTAGCAAGTAGTATTGCACCTATGTATACGAATGATGATGCTTTTTGTTACTGTCGTGTATAAACGCTCGGTTTCGTGCGATGAGTCATCAAAGTGTCTGGACAGCGGTCTGTCTAATGTAATCAGTAGTTGTATGTATCTTTGGTGGTGAGCAGTCTCCTGCGAGAATATATATTGTATTTCTATTATTATTGTTATGCTTATGGTATTCCACTTCCCATTCCAGTAAATTCGTAAGTCTACTAGTAAATCAAGATGACTCTCTTGTTCTTCAATAGGGTGGGCTAACATTTAGGGGTTTAGTTTCTGGAGTAAAGTTGCACCCTGCTATACGTAAAATAAGTTCAATTGTTTGAAAACGTATTCAAAAATCGTTCAAAATCAACATGCTTAGTCAAAAATTGCTAGATTTAATAGTGGCGATATCGTTAGACTTAGCAAGTGACTTTAGTGAGTTAGTGGTCGACGTTAGTGTTATGGCTTTCTGCATTATTGTGTGATAGTCGTAATTTTTTAAAATTTGTAGACGACTGCTTATTGATTTACCCTAATTATAGACTGGACACTATTTCAAAGCAAGCAAATTCGGTTCATCTTGTGACAGTTAAAATGTCAAAGATCTCAGAAGCCTACTTAGGTAAGGAGTAAGTAAATATTAGTGATCATAATCCTTTAATATATCCACGGCAAATGTGAAATACGAAACTTGTAAAACTGGGGAACAAAACGAGACATGTGCTTTTACATAATTATAAGTTCATTTTAGTTGCATTATTCATTTTCCGGGAAATCCTAAAAACAGTTGCCGTCAGGCTTGATACAACAAACACTGAATGTTATTTTTAATTTTGAAAAAGAATACAGGGATTAAAATGAAAGGTAATAAAATAGTACGAACTAATCAATGATATCTAAGGAATTATTTTCTTGGTGCATTAGAATAAAGCAAATTCTAAAGGCTGTGTTTGTTATGTGCGCGTTGCGCTGAAAAATGCTGTAGAAAGCGTATCAAGTTTACTTCTGTGGAATACAACCTTAGATGAAATTCAAAGCTGGATTTAAAACTGAAATAAAATTTATTAGCGAACCTCCATAGAACCTACAAAACTCTAGCTACCGTATAAAATCGCCAACAAAATGCTGCATTAATTTACCATGGAAAATATAGCATCGTGTCAACTCGTATGTCAACTTCAACTTCAACGTCAAGTCAACTCGTGACAAAACATAATGTCTACTCCATATGAACACGACGCTAAGCCAGCATTAATAGCAAAATCTGTGTTTCCTCAATAACAGTAATTATATAGGACGAAAATCTGTTTACTTACTTTCAGCACCTCAATTTTCTAACCATTAATGCCCCAATTACAAGAACAGCCACTTAGATTTTCTATTACAATGCCTATAAACTCAGATTAGCCATATGAAGCCATCATAATAATAGTGCACTCTAATTCCCCAGATCTGGTAGAATCATCACTACTTTAGAGTTTGATTCGAAGGAGATGATCAAATTTTCAAACTGATTTAAACGAAGTCTGACTTGATTGCCGAACTTTGAGTTTACGTGGACCCTTTCTCAATAAATGTTTGCATTTTAAGACTCTTACGGCAAGAATAAATAGAGCAGTCAATAATAGAAGAACTAGCTATCAATATTTTGTGTGCTCATCGGGGTAAGACGCTGCGTGTCTGCCAGGTTTGGATGGCTATCCCATAATTTAATATTTAGGCATTCAGTCATTTTTGAGTCATTCCGTAGGCACAAAGCAAATGATATGAAGCAGTTTACATGTACACAGAAATTAGAACAGGATTTGGCATCAACTTTAACAGAATTTAACGTTAACATATTAACAGAAAATTTTTGAAATTCTTCAATTTCTTCAAATCGGTATTCAAATGGGACCAGTCTAAACTGAAGCTCCTTGATAAGCCACTGAGGTTTATGAGAAAAATAATAGAGTGAAAGTTTAGGACAAGAGGACTAGTTGGGAAAAATTAATTTCAATTGCCACTGTTCGTTTGTGATATTAATAACCACGGAAATTTATAGCCAAGCCTGAAAAACAAAAAACAGATTGAGTACAGTACAAACGTAGAACTGTTACCATCAGTAGGATAGAAAAACTTTCAGCAGTCACAAACTTTAAGCCATCCCAAATGATTCGATTAACGTCAAAACACACAAACCTTGCGCCTGATTGCGGCATTACCAGCAATTCTGCATGTACAGGTCCCGAGTAAACAATTTTGTGTGAGTTTCAGAGCATATAATAGTTTTTTGAACAATAGAAGCTGCGATCTCTTTTTACTAACTGTAGAGTGATATTTCTTTGTCTTGGCCACAAGTATAATTGATTTTGAAAAAAGCTGAAGCTATCCTAAATATAACTCTATTTCATGCAAAACGGCTAAAACCTGAGCGCAGATTTGAATTCGTTTAAATGAGTCGAAATTTAATTTAATTGGAAATGACGATGGAAATATGAAAAACATTTTCCATGAACAGAAGCCTGTTTTTTTTCGAATCTTTTGCATCTGCGATTATGTCGAACTCAAAATTTGGAGACAATTCTAAACAAGCAAAAGTTTTACTTTGTAACACTGCCTTGGATCAAAGTTTGATAGGCTGTGTGTCAAGATAACTCAAACATAGTAAATTATGTTCATTATATTATAGATAAATTTTTCTAAATAATTTTGTTAAATTCAATGCGTGCCAATGTTCAGCTCGAGAGAAAACCGTTCCTCCATTTGTATTCATTCACGAAATGTCATGCGACGTTGTACAGGGGAAACCAAATACCAGTATTGTCGTTTGACTTGAAACGAAATGCCTGGTTTCGATATGCCAACCCGAAAGTTGCTTCTGTAGACAGAAAAATATCCGGATGTTCCGTTGTCACGGTGCAAATCTTCCCCCATGCAAAACTTCCCCCCGGAAATTTTGCACCGGTGCAAATCTTTCCCCGGGGGAAGATTTGCACCAGCTGTTAGACCGACCGTGAAGTTAGTAACACATGATTCGAAAATATTGGGAACTATTTAAGTTAACTCTAACAATTCTACGTTTTATTTTTTGCCAGTTACTTGTTTTTAATAGATGAAGTAATAAGTTAAATTCATTATCAGACCTGTCGTTTTTGTAGTTTTAATTAATAAATTGAATTGTTATAAAACTTAGGCCAAATTGTTTTGAATTATGAATTGAATCCTCAAATTCATACAATAAACCGAAATATAACCAGTATGCTGCTTTTTAATTTTATAACGTTCAACGACAGAAACCTGGCTAAGGAACTCCTTCTCTACCCCTGGCGATAAAGTTCAATTGGGAGCACTTGTATTTATTACATTCCTAGAAGTGTTTAGTTTATCACGCATCCGAATTTCATTTTTCAATTCAGCTTTTCGTTAGCTTATATTTTGTAAGATGAAGTTGTTATCTTGAGCTAACGAAAAGCTGAACGAAATATTAATCTCAGATTAGTGTTCAACGCTTCTGAAAACCCTTGGAACCAACATTTGAGCCAAAACGGTGACAAACTTTTTGATCCTGTTTGTCATTCCCCGGAAAATAAAAATTTAATTTTTAAAATTTTTAAAAGATAGATTGTAAGTACGCACAATCGTATCCTCATCAAATATTTAAGATAATAAATCAATAACACACAGATTAAAACTTAAAATGGGTTAAAGATTAAAAAATTTTCGAGTTTACTGGATTTTGCATGAAATTCTAGACGTCTTCCAGTTGGGCAGGGCGCTGATAAAGTGCAGTTGGGGCTTTGGGGGATAAAGTTTAACCTAGTTCTTCCAAACATTTTTCTTCCTTTCTTAACCAATTATATATACTACTGCTATTTTACTGTGTAAGAATCTAAATTTTGATTGGTTCGGTTTTGAGGGCGATCTCAACTATGAATATCTAAATTCTAAAGACCTTTCCAAAAGAGTATAGAGGAGTTTATAGAATTAAGTGGAACTGGATTCTGAAGTAAAAAGCCAAAGATGATAAACCCCAGTTCAGGGTTACACGAATTAAAATAGCTAAAACTTAAATGTTAATTTTAGCTCAAACATTGTTTTCTAAATTTATTAATTACAAGTTTTAATGTCTAGTGTTTGATGTTTAATTGTTTGTTTGACATTGATAAATTCATAGTTCATAGAGTAAGTAAATTCGCAGATAACTCTAAAAATAAAACTGTCATTCTTGGAGTTATAACAAACTAGCCCTGGTTATTTATAATCGACTGGTAAAAAGATAAAGGTAAAGGTGACCCCTGGAGAATATCTCCATCCCTGCTTCAGGGACAGGGGGTGCCGGTGCTCATCCCCGGATACACAGCCGTAGAGCCAGGAGTGTCACCTCAAATGATGACTGCATCCGTGGAAGGGGGGCCGGCCCTTCTGCACAGACTCCTGTTACCTTGCCACCGTAGTGGTACCCATTTACCTACCAGTTAAGGATGGATAGCTGGGTTGGCTAGAGTCGAGAAAGCTTTGTGGGTTCTGGGGATCGAACCACCGACCGTAAGATCGGAGCTTCCGACCAGCACCTTAGACCACTCAGCCAACTCGACTATGGGCGTCTTCAGGATAGTAGCCCTAGGGGGTACCCCTGGAGAATATCTCCATCCCTGCTTCAGGGACAGGGGGTGCCGGTGCTCATCCCCGGATACACAGCCGTAGAGCCAGGAGTGTCACCTCAAATGATGACTGCATCCGTGGAAGGGGGGATGGAGTTAAGGCTTTAAGCCCTACACGGACTCCTGTTACCTTCCCACAATAGTGATACCCATTTACCGACCAATTAAGGATGGATAGCTGGGTTGGCTAGAGCTCACGGCGAACCGATATGTGCTTAGTCCCCTCAAGGGGATTTGTGAAAGCTTTGTGGCAGCTGGGATTCGAACCTCGGACTATCGGATCCGAAGTCGAACGCTTTAACCACTCGGCCGGCACGGCACATAATATAATAATATATAATAATATATAATCGACTGATTTCATTTATATATTGCAAAACCTGTGAATTGTGATAGCTACCGGTTTATGTAGTTCTAGCTACCATACCAGTCGAAAACTCCGTTTGTCTTCAAATGAGAAAACCTAGAGTTTAAAAAAGCATCTTCGCAATGTTTTAGCCAATTTTACTTATGCTTCGATTAAGCTGTATTTTACAATTTCGAAACTACAAAGCCAGAGCATAGCTAAGACCTCGTTTGCAGTTATTATTGTTGATAACAATGAAATTCTGCCGGTGCAAATCTTCCCCCAGGGGGAATATTTGCACCGGTGCAAAACTTCCGGGGGGAAGAATTACACCGGTGCAAATCTTGCACGGGGGAAGATTTGCACCGTGACACCGTGCTTCCAAGTGTATCCATAGTGCGTAGAAAAGTGACATTTTATAAATAGATAAGCTCCAGCAGTTGCAGCTATTGGTATTTCAGTCACTGAAACTGAAACTAGACGGTTCCCTAGAGGGTTCGCGTATTGGCTTTATTTATTGATTCCAATAGGCAGCAAATATTATTTTGTACCAAGGCTTATGTATTCAATACAAAAGACAAAAACTCCAAGACTGTTCTGACATTAATCAAGACCTGTCTGAGATGATTTTTCGTACACATTGATAATTTCATGCATTTCATTTCTTCCATTTAACAAGGACCTAAAACGGAATTTATATCTATAGCTCGATTTATGCTAAGGAAACTTTATGTGTGTTCAAGGAAAGGACTGCTGTTTTGGTAGCAAATTACGTGAAATATGCTGTATACAAAATTAAGCTTGATATCAGATAATAAAAGGCAGGTTGTTTTGTACTATACAAGGGTAATCTCGTTGTCAGAATATAGGAGGAAACTTAGAGTATTTCGGTGACATTTCCTAAATGCTTTTTCAAATGAAACATATAAAAATTAGTTCCAGTTATATTGTCTTATTGGCAAGCGTTTACCTTGAGCAAAGGGATATGGCAATAATCACTGTTATGGTTGCGCAAACAATGAAAGAAACTATAGCTGGATGAGTACACAAGCTTTCAGCAGCAAGATAAACGTTGGGTTTGGAGCATTTTACTGAAAATAACATTACAAATTAAAATTTTAAAGGATTTAAAATTTTTAGAACCTTCGGTTCTAAATTTATTAAAGGTTTGTAGTATTGGATCGATGTTGTGAATGTGATATGATCACTCAAATTAAAATATCCAAATATTTTGCAATTAAACGAAGCAATCACGTTTACCACATTTACAACGGCACCTAATGATAAAAGCACGCCACTGTGCAGTGCAATGCATTTTGGCACAGCACGCTGACAGCGCGCTGAAATTGTCTCATAATAAAAATAAACCATACAGCCCGGTTCTGCGTGTATTCAAAGACATACGCACACCGCGTTGACAGCTCCGAGTTGGCTGCACGAAAACGCGCGCTACACACGCTGAATAAAGCTTTGAATGCAAGCAAGTTGAAGTTGTTATGGTTTTCATGCAACGAAATAATCTATTGATGAAGGTTTTCAGAAAATCAATGAAACTTGAATTTTTTATGCTAATTGACAGCAAATTCCGCCGAGAATGGAGGAGTCTTTTGGCCTACAGTGTGTTGCCTATGTGTATTATTTCGCAGAAAACACCTAAGCAACTACTTGAAAACATTGTAAATTCCGATTCCATTTTTCGACTAAACATGAAGTTTAACAGTATAATTACTCAAATAACCATAGCTTTCTTACATTGACATACGGAGAGTTCAGACCACGATCCATTTTCCTGACAGATTGTAGCTCCTCCACTTGGAAGAAAGTAGGTGCTGTGGCAGCCATAATAAGCAATGTCTCCAGCCAGAGGGACTAGCGTTGTAGAATTTATGTACCCATTCGCTGGAACTGGGGGAACTTCGCAGTATCCTAGAAAAATAATTTTCAGAAATTCAAAATTCCGCCACTGAACTTAAAATGAATACTGAGGTAATGAATTTTGACGAATTTTATGTTGAATACGGCACGTCAGGCTTTGATACGAGTTTGGTAAATTTGACTTTACAACAGTTTCATAATTTCGAGAAGACTCCTGCTACAACTACACAGGTGCTATTGCTGTTACATAACAGTAAATTTGCGGACTTCCAAAATCCGTCATTTTGCTTTGGCTTGCAACGTTATCCTAGCATGGCGAATTTCAGCTTTAAATACAACAGGCTACAACACAATTATCAATAACACAGAGTTGTGGAATTCATCGTGAGCTATCGGGAGCATTTTCCAAAATGACATTTGCCGGGAAAGATATTCGTCATTCTTTGAAAATACTTAGAACCAAATTATCGACAGCGCGGGAGAAAGTACAAAACTTTCTATTCCCCATAGCTGACGATATTAACGGGTTTCTGTTCTTCTCTTAATGGTGAACATAAAACATCGGCCTTATTTGGGACTTTCCGGATTTGAAATTAAGTGAACGATTACGCTTGCAAACTGGTGCATTCGTCCAGGTTCCGTCCAATTGGCAGACAATGTAGTCAGAGCCTTCCATTTCGAAATCAGAGTTGCAACGGTAAGTGACAGTACTGTTTTCCAGATACACTTCAGCTGATGGTGAGATAACTGTTCCACCGGCTACATCCGGCAGTGGATCACAAATTTCTAAACAATAAACAATTATAGTTAGTTAAAATAATGCACAATATTTTATACTGTTTTCCACATGAACATTGTGCAGACTAGTGATGGGCACCATATATGTTTCATATCCGGATATCCGGATATACGGTTATCCGTCTATTCCAAACTTAAAGTCGAGAAAATTTTTCATTTTATTCCTAAAATTTCAATTTTATTAGCATTTTTTGCTGCCCTGTAAATTTCTATCATAAAGCCAAGCTACAACCTTGGTTTCAAAAAATATTTTAGAAATAGTTAGAAACATGATTTTAAAATATTCAAAGCATTGTAAAAATTTTACAAAATTTTCATTACTTTGTCTAAAATATAAACGGATATTCGGATATCCGGATATCCTGATATTTTTCTCAAATCGGGTATTATCCGGATTAAAAATTATCCGGATATCCAGTTCCGGATATTACTGACGCGAACTGTGCCAAATTAGGTCCTTTTGTGTTGAACGGATATCCTCTGAATTGTTTATCTTTTTCCCTTATACGCGTGATCTGTTCTAGAATAGAGTGTTGACTACAGCAGAGCGAAGAGTGAAATTTCATGACAGTCTGCAGAAAGTAACATACTTTTGCAATGCGGTATAGATTCCCACTGACTATTTCGGCATGTGACATTCGATTTTCCGATAAGAAAATATCCGTAATTGCAGATGAATGTCTGTGACAATCCGGGCTGAACAATATCAGTTTTCGACAGTACTTGACCATTAACGATTCCTGTTGTCCTGTTACAGTAACCTAAAAATCATAAATCATATCAAATTAAATTGATTAATTTAATTATTCGTTGAATTATATTGCGATTCGCTTAAGATGCAGTATCAATGATGCAGTAGTTGTTATGGGTGATGAATTGCAAAACATGCAAAAAAGTCTGTTCTCAAGCTACCTACTCTTCCTACAATTGGGTTACATCGATCACGATGAAGCACTGCGAAAATATAACCTTTAATAATGTTGGAATTAGTGAAATTATTATTTTATTAAACTGATTATCCGCATTCACCGCACACTTCTGTGAACAGTTCAAAATGCTCAATCTGACAGACAGTTGCTGCAGCATTGCCACAGTTGAAATCGTTATTTCCTCTGCTGCCCCAGTAAATCGCACAATCTTCATTTAGCAGATTATTCGGTTCGCCGGGTTTCCATGCCAGGTAAGTGGCCCTGCAAGTCGGTTGGCCAGCGACAGTCCAAACTCCTGTAGAAAGTGAAAATTCGGGATTGCATACGTATTCTGCACATTTTTACGCTATATGTTGCAACTTGCAACATTAAGATCCTAAAATACAGTTTAGTTCATGTTTGCTGCCTGCTTCCCAGCAAGCTGTGTCAATGTGTCCACAAAGTAAGACCGTTTTGAGTTTTATGAAAACCTAACACACACACACACAACTATGAACAAAACCCATTTGCAAACTTTAGGCCAAAGTCAGAGAAATGTTGAAATATTTTCGTGGTTGTCATGTAGTATAATAAAATAGACTAAACGAAACGAAATCCTAAACACAGTTATGATTACCTTCCTGTATCGAATCGGTGTATCCAAACCAGGCAGTACCAAGCGTATGGGCTTCCCTGAAATGGTTAAAACTTATGATGAACTATTTACTCTTAATGCAAACAAAATTGGTAGATGTGGTTCATTGTAACTTGCATAGCCCTGATAAGGAACATTATTCTTTGTGATTATATTGCAGATTACTAATAAAATTGATACATTAATACATGACATTTACTGTTGCGAACCAATACGATTCAAAAATTAGCATGGTTAAGATTGGTGTGTATCTTCCAATAATATTGGAACCCCTATTTCCTTACCTTCATAACTATTCAATTACATTGTCGTGGCATGCTCGCGCTGTTGTTACTTGTGTTGTTGTTGTTACACTGTAAGGGAGTACCGAAATCTCATCTAAGGTGGTGGTATCCTTTTGTGCAGTGCTTTTGTGGTGATTTTTTTGAAACGCTATAACTTTCGCAATGTTAGGAGTTGCAAAGAGCTTTATACATCGTTTTAAAGTTTGTTATCTGTACATTCACATGAGCTTACAGAACTGGCAAAATTAGCAAAGAAATAGCAGAAATTTTCAGACAAGCTGACATCTATAACAGGATGAATATAGACCAAAAGTTTTTGAACATCGATTTCTCAAAACTGAAGAATCGGCCAAAAGTTCTTTTTGTGCCACGATATGAAGGACATATGGGCTGAGGGACGTTTAATTGGATTTGGCTCAGCAGGTCTTAACGGTCGAGAAAATCGGCCAAGTGCACAGTAACACGAAATTTCGCAACGTCGCATTGAGTTTTCTTGCTACTCAATACTTTTAGCCCAAACCAAGAAAAACGTCCCTCCGCAGAAGTGCGAATTTCGATTCTGCCAAAAATCTCCGGAATCCTTCGAGTAGTTTTTGAGAAATCCATGTTCGAAACAAAATAATCGCAGTTTTGCCAAAATGGTTTTTCGGTCAAATCTCTAGCTGAAAGCAATAAAGTCCGGCTAATAGGCATTCATAAAATGTGCATTTGGACGATGTATCGATTGAGTATAACTAAGCCAATTTTGTCCTTAACATGTGGCAGTAATTTTGAAATAACTGATTTTCTCGAAAATGGCCATTTTTTGACCATAAAAACAGTTTTTTGCTTATAGTGACTTAACCACTGGAGATAGCTCAAAGGTAGAAAGAGCAAAAATGTTAATTTTCGAGTCCTCTTTCCAGCCATACCAACCAATCCCGTGTCTTGTCTACCTACTGGGAGCTTAAGGCCAAAAACCAAAACTTTCTTATCTTTTGGCCAAGGCCAAAGGCCAGGCCTAAGAATACGGGACTGGTCCTAAAATGTTAAAGAGCACGGAAATAGGTTATTTCGTAAGTTTTAGTCCTTTGCGTAAAGGATTAAAGCCGTAGGAGTCAAAAATACCCGAAAGGAAACCAGCACCTTAAAATCATTACTACAAGCCTCGGGGCACACAAACATCGATGTTTGACTGAGAATTCACTTGGCCATTTGAAAAGCTATTTATAGTTGTTGAAGTTTAATAGGGCGGAACACAGTATTTTTGATCTATATGTTCTTCGTGGTGGTTCATATCTAAGAGTAGATGGCTTGCGTTTTCTTGCCACAGCTGTAAAATTTTAGGTCGCGACGGTTCGCCCATCTTCACTTATGGGCGTCTTCAGGCTGGTAGCTTTTAAGGTGGTGATTCCTTTTGGGCACATATTTTTAGTTGACGGTTCAAATCAAGATGAAATTTGATGAAACCTTCCAAAATAAGTTCTTTTAGCATTCTAACACGCTCCGCGCAATCCCGCTTCAAAACTTCGATGTCTCTGTTCCGGGCCGTTTTTGCCGATTTTTGAAAATTAGACAGTAGCTGCATAGCTATCATTATATTCATTCGAAAGATCTTGTTGAGCTCTACATTTTTGTTTTTGAAGCACCTTTCTAACTGATTTTTCTTATTTTGGCGTTGACAGCTTGTCATTTTTGCAGAAATCAAATAATCCGTCATTTCTTGAGCTACGCAAGCGGTAAAATTGAAGTAAGGGTGTCAATTTGAAGGTGCGTCGAGGGCGATTATTCGTGGCATTGTAATCTTCTAAATGCTATCCCGTACGCTGCTATCATAAAAAATGTAGTTGTTGCAAAAACATGACCAAATTTTTTCCAGCGATTGTGGAGCATTTACTATGCAAGCTAGAGGGTTGACGCGTACTAGACGTTTTTTACACAAAAATACCCGGGACCCTTTTTTAGTTGCCCCGACTGCTGCTTTCTAGCTAAGGTGGTCGGTTGCCAAAGTTGAGAAAAGTAGGCAAAAGCCAGGTTGCGCATACATTTTAGCTAATTTCGTTACAACAAACAAAGGCTTCATAATAATTAAAAAAGGGTCCCCAGCTATTTGATAGTGGAATCGAATGATGTGGACGAGGCCTCACGAAAAAATTTACTTTAGTCTGCAAAAAATCTGGAATATTAAATTACTTCAAAAATGCAGTGAAATAATTTCCAAAAACTAAAGTTAGGTTCACTGTATTCATTAGAAAGAGAAAATGTTAAGCTCCATTTCGACATAAAAATGGCTTCTTAACTCCAAAAAATGAATGAGTAATATGTGTTCAAAGTTGATGTCTCCAAAAGGAATCACCACCTTAAGAGGGCTATTGGGTGGGATAAGAGTAGATGATAAGAGGTGGTCGGGGATTTGATCCAGGCCCATACACGCTACACCTGTGTAGCATTACTACTATGCTACTCACGGGACTTACTGCTACTTACTATGGGCTCTTAATGGCTACCAGCCTGAAGACGCCCACAGGTAGATGGGCGAAACATCGCGACGCGACCCAAAATTTAACAGCCGTGGCAACAAAAAGCCAATCATCCACTCTTAGATATGTATTTTTATTTCGGCAGTCCATTCCCACTTTGCATCCCAGCAAAGTTAATGCTCAATATACTGTTTGCTCACCACTTTCAATCCAGCAAATCACTGTACTGTCGGCTCAATACTTGACCATTCAGCGACATAATTTCATATCTGCTCAGGGCCGACAGAACTTACAAAAAGTTGAATATTATGTTTAGATGAGCTGGATTCTTCCATATAGGCAATCTAGCTCCTTGTGCTGCACAGAATTGCGCCGCCCCGGCCCAAGAACGGACAGTTCCGAAGTTTCTTAAGCATCCGTATGGGTGTGTTGTCCAGCCACTGGGACATTGACTGTCAGTCCCTATTGTAGAAATTTAACATTAACCTCTACAATGGTTTTCATATCAAATTTTGGTCGGTTCCAATTCGTTGAATTTATCTACTATATGCATGCAATAAATAGAAAACGTATTATAGTCATTCCGAATAGCAAATTAAAGTAAATTCAACTAGTACATAAATCCGTTTATTTATACTATACTAAGTCCGATGACATGCCAAAATGTTATAGTAGAAGGATGCTTAGGAGGACCATAGTTAGGAGAAGCTTTTGAAGCTAAAGAGACCACTTTATGCTTTTTTTGATAAATGAAAATATATACATTCCCAACACTCATTTCCATGTTTTCAGCCTAATTAGACAGATGGGTCTGTTGTGGTACATCAACGATAGTAGGATATTTGACGTTGGTATTTTAATATTAAACCATAAATACACCAATTGGTATGAAACTTACCTCTGATCCTGATGATGGAAAGAGCAAGGAGCACTGTAAATGGCCACAAAAGTGATGTTGAATGTAGTGTTGCCTTCATGCAAATTAAGGCTTTGAAACTGTCATAATACCGCTATGCTATACAGGTTAGAACAATAAGTAAGAAATAAGGGTACAAAAATTCACAAGAGAAAGAATTTTTGTTCTGCCTGGAGGCAGAACTATTTACACGGAAATTAGATAGGAATTTCACTATGGACGGCTGCTCTGTTCAATCGTCGCCTATCTTCAACATTGGTCTAGTATAGTGTCACGCTCATTTTTTAACCGAAGGGGGCCTGCTAGTAATGTAGAATTTATACTTTTATTTAAAAATTAATTTTTGTATCAGTTAATGAGTACTCAGTTTTTGTGATGGCATGTATTGTGCGTCTGCCGCGTGCTTTGATTTTTCAATGTTTTCCCCCATCTTGCCCCCTTTAAGCCGAAATTTCTTAGAAATTGTTAAACCATTGCCCCCCTTGGCAAATTTTGCAGTCGGAAGTTGTTTGAAAAGATTCTAGTATTTATGCAAATGAGATCAGCAGGTTTTGTGAACAGTTCACAAGAAGCTGATTAGCCGATTGGCTGCGTTTGATGAAGGCTTTGAGTTGGTTATAGATTGAGCATAAAAGGGAAAATTGATATTTACGTTTGTTTACGAAAACGTTCAGCTGCGTTTTCATCTATAAATCTGTTTACTAACTCACGTAATAACTGAACAATGATTGTTTAAAGTTGATGTCACCAAAACGAATCATCGCTTTAAACAGACTCATTTTCACTTGCATCGACAAGTGTTATATTAAATCGGAAGCAGCTATTTGGTTCTATACTTGTTCACTGGAACATAATACCTAATTATTCTTTGTCACCTAACTGGCAGACGAGGACCAGGTCGGTGTGGGATAGCCTGGCTGACAAAAACAAGGCCGGCTTCTAATACTGCCTAGGCCGATCCAAGCCGATTAAATCTTTTGACTTGAATATGAATAGCAAACTGATCATGAAAACTTTAAAAGCATCAAAATAATTTAAGATTAAGCTTATATACAAAAGGCGAAGATACAAACAACCAAGAAGTTGACGGCCTGTAAGTGAAACCACTGATTCCAAGTAGCTTTGCAGTCATCATCTTTTATGTTATATTGTTTAATGAAAATGAAAATAATGAAATTTATAATGAACTTTAATGAAAATTACATTTTTACTGAGTCTCAAACGCAGAACCATGCCCTTTTAGGGGTCCTCTTGTTGATCTTGTATTTAACTTTGCCTGAATTTGTAACTACGCAGGTGTGTTTGTAACCCGCTAAGTGTTTAATCTATAAATTATTAAATGCTTGTTCATAATTAATACGGTTTAATAGTTTTGAGCTATTTCATGTAAAATCTAATTGACCCTATTTTTATTATTACTGAAATGCAATTTGCTTGCAGTTGATTTTCACGGATTGCATTCTTTAGAGAGATAAAGAACTGCAACTGTAGCAAGATTTGTACCCAACAAATTTGGGTGTCAGTATGGTTTGCACCCACAACCTTTTGTGCAGTCACTGGTGCCCTACGAATAGTGCTGCAGGGAAACACGTCAGTTCGAAATAATGTTGGTATGAAAGATTAATTTTGATTGAGCAAATGCTTGCATCAATTATTCTGTAATCATTGGCGCTGCACTCATCTATAACCTTCTAACACCCGTAACAGTCTTAATTATCACTCGTCATGAATTAATTGTTGGATCGCAAAAACACGGCATCTGCGTTTGTCGAGATTGTACATTAAGCCAAGAATGTCGACATAATGGTGCAATCTGTCGGTTTTGGATGGAAAAGCAATTAATGGTGGATCAGCCGTTAACGTGCAAAGCGTATGTAGCTCAACAATTATTATCGGATAACCTGTCAGCTGTTAATACACTCTTATTTATTATGTACTCTTGCCACAACTAAACGCCCCATGAAGAACTGACACTTAGGAAGTCCTACATTCTTTTGGTTTCAAAGGGACCATTTGGATAGGGAGTAGAAGCTCATGTTAAATTAATCATAGCTACTATTAGTTGTTCTGTCACAGTTTCAATTGAAGCAATTTGTCCAGCACAATAGGACAATAAATGGAAGCCTTATGGCACGACTTGGCAATCTGTTCTGAACTATTGATGTTTTTCAGTAACAATTTATGCGGCTCTGTTGCTCAAAAGCTGCTCAAAATTTAGCAAATTAAGCTGCTCAAAAGCTTCCCGGAATTTGTCTTTCAAACAGTTTTACAATAGGTAGTAGTTTCCAAAAAAGCCTGCAGCCTTCTGCAAGGTAACTGTTCTTTGTAGAATCATATGGATATGCATGGATTTATTTAGTCACTTGACCCTGCACAGCAGCTAGGGTTAGTTATGCCATGTTATTTTATGGCATGTCAAAACTAAGGTAACATTATTAACCGTTTATTAAATATTTATTCATAACTGTGTTAAAAGTAAACACTTTAAGTAATTGATCAAAGCAATTAGTTATGCATCTTGAACAGGCTTCTCATTTCATGACGACTTTCTTCTTATAACATTTTCTAAAGCAAAGCATAAATTTTTAAATCATAACTAAATAAACTAGCAGACTAAATTTTTAACATAAACATACATATGGCAATAGATATATCAAAATCCGAACCTGTAAGAAAGGATGCCAAGCACTACTTCTACAAATAACCCAAACTGCAAACTTCAAATTGCATTAAAGGTTTGGGAATGTGCTACTAACACTGGCTAAATGAATCAGCAGCAAGAAAGAGGAATTGTTTTTACACTTCGACAGATATTGGCTTGTGGCTTAACACATGCATAACGGCAATCTTTAGGAAACTAGTTGCGCAATATCATGAGAGCTAATCCGAGCTGTTCAACCTTTTAGTGAGTATGAGCAAGACTACATAATGATAAGAGTATGACAAGCGTAACACTCTATGCAGTGAAGGCCCAAACTGTAGCGCTTCTACGAGGGCTGGTGGACCAAGAAGAAACCAAGGACAAGCCCCCACGGGAGGCGTCAGGCACCCTTGTACCCACGAAACCAGGACCTAGAAGAGAGAAGGGAAGAAGGAGGTTCAGCACTTCATTCAGAATTTAAAGTAAAGAATTGGCCCAGCCGGGGATCGAACCACGGCCCTTCTGATCCGGAAACAAACGTGCTGCCGCTACACCACAGGGCCATCAGCTGAACTCCCATTGCAGGCTTATCAATCTTTCCTATGCCTGCTTCCCTTACAAAACTATGCTATGCGCGCTATCGGCTGATGCCCCCCACGAATTGACCCCCTCTCACACCGCCCTTCTATGAGTACATAGTCCCAAACGGGGCTTGCTCACTCGCTTAGCATGTATTCTATATACAAGTGTTAAACATACACGCTTAAACCCCCTCCCCAAATTGGGCCCTTGTTAATTTCAGCGTGTAATTATGCAAAGCAGTGAGCGACCCCCGTTTGGACCACGTACCCATATAGGGGCGGTGTGACAGGGGGTCAGCCGATAGCGCCCATAGCATAGTTTTGACCTTCATTGCATAGAGTGTGACGCTTGTTCATACTCTTATCATTATGTACCCTTGGTATGAGGCCGTACCTTGCACCAACTATAACTATAACCGTCATTGCCAGAAGTGAAGCTAATACGATAGCAGCCATGACCGGATGGGTACACAATAAGTCGTCAATCAGGTAAAAGTTCGGTTTTTGACATCTACCTAAAACTGTGACATATATCTTGTTGCATCACAAACATGAAAGCTGGTAGTTCAGTTTTCAGGAAACTCGAACAATTTACAATTTTTCTGGAGCTTATCTATCGTAAGTTTAAAGTAAAAAATTTATAGTTGCGTTGAGATGTAGACTTTTTATGTTCATTATGCCAAGGTGTGCAAAACAATTGGCGGAGGCGCTATCGGTTCAAACGGAGGGGAGGCTAAAGAATTGCAAAAACCTCCTAAATATTCTTATTTTTAGCAGTTTGCCAACTTTCAAGACTCTGGTGGGAAGAGTGTATCGAAATATGAAAATCTGAGCGAGGATCGGCAAAATCTGTTGTTCTGGTGGGTGACCTACATCTATGTCATCATAATAAATAATAGAACCTATATTGCTACCAATTGTTGAAAAGCTGAGGTTGTGAAGATTTAACAATTCTATACTCGCCATTCCCCAAAAAGGAGATGAACTCGCTAGTCCCAATATGAACTTAACGGGGGGGGCTACTAAAGGATTGCCCCGACTTTGTCCAATTGGCCTACTTTCTGGCGAGGATATGGAGCATGGGTGTGGTCAAAAACATATCGGGTACTGAGATCTTAGCTGCCTTCCAGCCATGTGCAGCCGTCGCGTTTATGTGCCCTACCCCCCTTTTCTGTGGTTTTTCACAACTACCAACATAATTAATTAAAAATTTCTACTGACTGGCTAGGCCCAAGCTTTACAGCTGATTTGCTAATAGGATTTGGCACATATGCCCCTACCTGCTGAAAAATACTAGACGTCTGTATCTTATCTGCATCTAAGGGAATTACTCTTCAAATTCGAAGTTTCGGCAAAAATTAAAAATTTTTGGCTAACGAAAGGAAATTTTATTATTGGTGCGAGCTATAAGGCTGTAATTTGGCCTAAAAGGAGGCCCTTTAGGAGTACTCATTTGTGCCAAATGGCAAGAAATTCTGCCGTGCCGCGTGAAAAAATTTTCATGTCAACTTTAATCTTCAACAAATGCCAAAAACGCCTTTTTGGGAAATGGTACCCCAAAAATCGAAAAAAATCAAATTTTTTGAAATCAAATTATTTAGATATTTGAATTCGGCGAAGTCGAAAACACACCCACAAAAGATTTCAGCTCCATTAGTGAAGGTTTGCTACTTCTATGGCTGCAGAATGGCTCTACACAGGATCCGACAGATTGAAAATGGCGTTTTTGGCAATTTTTGAAGATTAAAATTGACATAAAGTTTTTCAGGCAGCAGAATTTCTTGCCATTTGGCACAACAAATGAGTAATCCTATAGGACCTCTGCATATGCCAAATTACAGCCTTACAGCTCGCACCAGTTATAAAATATTCCTTTCGTTAGCCAAAAAATTGCAAAATTTTGCCGAAACTTCAACTTTGAACAGTAATTCCCTTAGATGCAGATACGATACAGACGTCTAGTATTTTTCCGCAGATGGGGGCATATGTGCCAAATCATATTGGCAAATGCCAGCTTTGAAGCTTGGGTCTAGCAGTCAGTAGAAATTTTTAATTAATTATGATGGTAGTTGTGAAAAACGGGGGGTCGGGCACATACCCGATATTTTTGACCACACCCATGCTCTATATCTCCGCCAAAAAGTAGGCCAATCGGACAAAGTCGGGGCAAGTGGGTTTTAGTAGCCCCACCCTTGAGGGGGGGGGTCCATTTTTCGGTCATTTTTTCGTCTTTCGCCGATCTAGATGATTTTCACATATTTTATTGTCCAAATGGTATATTTTAACGAGTTTTTAAAATTAAAGTCGTAACTCTTACGGTTGTCGAGTAATTTTACCTCAAAGTAGGGATTTCTGGGAATACTGCCCGTCAGAATTATCTTTTATTCCTTTTGACTGGTACCTTCCGCTTTAAGGGCGTTTAGTCAGGTTTCGGGATTCTAGTGCTCTATCGTCAGGCACAAAACCCACTCTAGTGCTGATAGGGTAATAACCGGTACCCTATATGATTTTGTCACTCAACTATTAGGCTCTATCTAGCCTCTACTGTGACTCTGTGCCTTACAGCAACTCGAGGGACTAACAAACAAAACTACATGTAAAGTAAGTTATTATCCGAATCGGGTGAGAGGTAGGTTGGCTATGTTCTGGCGTCTCCGTGTGACTGACTGCCCAGATAACAGAATTTCGAGAAGTGTTCCTTCTCTAAAAAGGGATTATGACAATTACAAGCCGGAAGAGTGTAGTCGGAAGGTCGGTGCGGGCTGTCACAGATAATTATCTCAAGATTATTAATACACGTTACAAAAGTCAATAAGTCTATAGTCTACTTTCTACTGGTAGTATATACTTCATTATTGCGCACTGTTAACAACAACCGCAAACCACTTTTGATATAAGGTATAATAATTATTCTGCTGTTATGAACTATTTATATTTTACCAATGCTAACTTATATAGCAAAATATGCAGTTGCTTTCAAGTACTACCAAAGAATTACCTTTTCTGACAGTTGCTAACGTCGAGTTAAAGTATTGCTGACCTGAACTATTTCTACGGATTGCTAAAAAAGCATACGCAACATTAATTTTAGAAGTATGTACCAAATTGTAAAATATATCCTGATTACCTTGTCGTTTAACTTTGGTTTGCACGTTGCTCGAAAAAGCGCAGAACAGGTGATAGAAGAAACTAAATTGCACTCTGAGATTGAGTTATTGAGACGCAGTTTCTCCAAAGCACTCCCTCACAACGAGCACAAACCACTACAGTACAGCATTCTTGTGGAATCGTGCAGTGGGTTCATGAAAAGTTTTTACGGATATATTTGAAATTATATTCTAAGGAGCAGATACCATGTTTGGATATATTTTGAGAATTAACTTGGTGTGATTGAAGTGCTCAATTTATAAAGATTACAGTTATATCGCCGCTATGCCTAGGAGTTTATGGCTTCAAGTTAAAATTAAGCCTTACATAACTTCCTGCGTCCTACAATCTCACTTAAAGCTTTAAGATTTGCCATTACCAGAACTGAAACAAAACGTGAAAATTTTTGTGAACTGAAACAAGACGTGTGAACGATGTGAACCTTTTAAAACTAAACTGTCATCTACTGTTTACAAGTAGCATCATTGTCATAATGTTGCTTTAACAGTTTTACCTTTAGTTAAATGTGCTGTCAAAGAATTTGTACTGTTGTATGGTTGTATGATCGTCGTATTGTCTAAAATCGTATACTACAGAGAGTACTGTTTCAAATTCGACTTAAAACTTAACATTTTGGGCGTTATAAATTATACATCAATCAACAATCATCTGATCAGAAGATCATGGAATATAAAACCAAGAACATATCCCTACATTTCTATTTTAAGGACCTACTTGGATTAGATGACAATAAATAGATAAATTTGCTTTATGCTTTATCGATTTGTTTGGCAATAGTATGCGTTAATTTGAGCTAGCAACACCAATTAACTTTTCAATAATAATTAGCAGTATGTGAAAGAAGTGGTTTCTGTTTTATCACTATTTGTGTATTTAATGGCTTGGCTTGTCGTAGAGGATCATTTGATGTGTTCCAAGATTTCGCTCTCATAGAAAATTGAAAACGGAGGGTAGGGGGGATGAAATGGTCCCGGTTTGAGAGGGGCGCTAAAAGAGATCCCCGTTTGGAGGGGGGGGGGTCGCCAACAGCCAATTAGAATGGGTCATACTTAGCCTGCTTGAGCGACCCCCTCAAGAGAGGGACCTCTTTCATCGTCCACCCCCCAAACGGGGACCACTTTCGGCTACTCCCCACCAAACGGAGGCGGTCTACCTCCGCTCAAATTGGATGCTGGCGACCGCCCAAAAATCAGTGCGTGGTCGTAGCGAGCTCTGTCACTCGCTTGTATGTTTAGAAGTTCAAACCCAAAACTGTACTGAGGCGGCGTGACGTCGGTCTTCTGAAAATATTAGTAAGTGTGTGCGAAATTAGTTTGATTGAAATTGTGTTGGAAATGTTATTTCTAAGAGGGAATTATAGTATGTGTAAATTATTTTGAAAGTGTGTTGTGAAATTTGTATTGAAATAGTGTTTTGAAATTCGTTTGAAAGTTTAGTGTGTTTATGTGTAAATTACGTATATATGTATCAGCCAGCCTAGTCAATAGGTGGCGCTGGATACTTGTCGATTTTTGCTAAGAGTCTCTCCCAGCATCTCGCCTTTCAAGGGGGTCTCAAAATTAGCCAATCAAATTCTTCCACGGCCTTTCAAAACTAGTTTAATCCCATTAGCCGTCTACACTTCAGTCTTAATCCCATTAGCCGTCTACACTTCAGTCTTGTGTTTTCCTTTCGCTTAGAGCGGTCGTGCGTTACTTTTACTCAGCCTCCCCAAGCCCTATCTATTTGCTGTGCTTTAATTCCTTGTATTATAGTCTAAAGTGGGTACCACTTTAGACTTCTATGAGCTCCAGGGTGACCCTGTAGAGCCATTTCATTGCTATTGTTCATTCTTGTAGTTAGGTGACAACTTGTTTTCTCCTCTTTTAGAAGTAGTTTCTCTTTTATTTCCTACTCTAAATTTCCATGAAGTCTTTAAAAATTTCTCTGACTAGCTTAGGTTTAAATCTATTGGTTTAGTTTGTCAAGGTTTTGTCTAGTGTACTTGTCCTTGTCTGTCAATTAGTCTATTTTCTTATCTATTGAAAGTCCCTGTAAAAATTTAATTAGGCTGTTTCTATTTCTGTAATTGCTTTACACCTATTTTGTACGCATTTCGGGGTTCGCCCCTTTATCAAGCATAATCTTCGAAGTAAATGTGGTCTCACTTTTGGGCCATTTTAGGGTGTCTCTTTTTAGTTAGGTTTTTGTATTAGACTTGTATAATCGGTAGGTAGGGTTTTTCTGAGAATAATTGGGTAGGTAATTAGTTATTTTAAGTGTGTATATTTCAGCAAATTTGGGGTAGATTCTCTTTATATTTTGAGACTTTGCTCTTCATCGGCGGTTCAACTCCGTTCGGTAGGATTCACTTAGGTAGTTTTGGCGAGGTTAGTTAGGTCGACTGGAAGTACATCTCCTCCAGGTTCGACAGTTTCCCACTCGTAAAGTTTGGTTAGTTCTTACACTTCCAACTTTACAAAACATTCGTTTACCAATAGTCTGACTGTGTCGAGCTACAGTACGCATACACGTAAGTATCCCCATTTCGACTACCCCCGTTTCGACCAATACCCGATTTGTGGGGTTACTAATGGCCGAATTTGCTGAGAGGGGTTCGTAGTTATCGTGCATATCATATCCCATAGCACGCTAATACACTTCAAGTTACTAAGTAGTATAAGTACTATCAGAAATTAATAAAAAGGTTATTACTTCCTACTGTTTTACTCGCAGCATCTTCAAACGATGGTGAAATTTTTAGATCATCATTAGTGGAGGACTTACTGCTGGTTTCTGAAATGTGAAAACTTGAAAGCCCTAAATGTGTACAGTGTATGCTAAAGTAAAGCGAAAACTCAGTAAATGTCCTTGTATTCCTAAAATTCCTACTTAATATAAGTAGTTCTTACTTTCAGATGTACTGATCGAAGGTGTTGGGACTGTCGACACATGCTTGCTGGTAGGAGGATTAATGCTTGTTGCTGAAAATAAACAACATGTAACTGCTTCATATGTCAAAGGTGCATGCTAATAATCTAACCATGTGACTCCGATATTAGCAGCTGCCGGCAGTAGAGATGAGGATTTTGGCTCGCGGCTCGGCTCGGCTCGGCTCGGCTAGCGCGCCGAGCCGAGCCGAGCCGGCAACAATTTCTACCGAGCCGAGCCGAGCCGAGCCGGAGAATTGAAACTCCGAGCCGAGCCGAGCCGAGCCGACCCTATCGAAAAATTTTAAGTTCACTGTAATTACTTCCGAATTTGTACAAACAAAATAGTCAACTAGTTCAATGAATTCTGTTTTCTGTGTTCAACTTTGTCGTCTAATTTTCCGTTTTTCCTTGTCTTTATTCATACCTTCCTTCCACGCCAACCTAGTTTAAACGTTAGGCTGTGCTTGAAGTCAACCTATGTATGGTGTAGTTATAAGGAAACATTTTGACTTAGTTTTTTCAACGTGTCATATTTAGTATTATCAAAAATATTGCAATTAAAATTTGCATTGTCTTACTACTGTGGCTTTGGGTTTTTGTAGTAATCTATCAGATAGCAGAAAAGGTTGTAAAAGTGCTGATTATATACCAGAAATACTTACTACTAATTTAGAGTTTAAAATTGTTCTGCATAATTACAGTTGACTACTATTATACATAGCTACGATCGGCAGAGAGCAATTAGAGGATTTGAAATTTTTTGAAATTTAAAAAATAATGTGAAAGAATTCTGAATTTTATTGCTGAGTTCTGAAGCATTTTGCAATTTATCAGATTATGCCTTTCCAAAAGACTGAGGAAAACAAAAATTTTTCTCGTGATTTTTTCGCAGTTTATCACTGATTGCTTTCCATATTGTATACATAGAATAAAATAATAAATTTTAAGCAAAACAAGCATGAATGGGCCCCCGCCCACTTTCGTAGAATATACATTTACCAAATATCAATATCACTAAACCTTATAATCGTAGACTCTGCATCTCGCAGTGTCTCGGTAAAAATGGAATTGTGGTGATTCACACTGGTACACGAAAGCTAGACAGCTGTTTTCAGGCCTTTTGTCAAAAACAAGGAAGAAAATCCACAATTCGGTGGAATCGGTCAAATTTCAAATTTCAAGCTGGGCGAGCCGAGCCGAGCCGGCCCACTTTCAATATTCTTCCGAGCCGAGCCGAGCCGAGCCGGGTATGCCCGCGAGCCGAGCCGAGCCGAGCCGACCACATTTTCTCCCGAGCCGAGCCGAGCCGAGCCGGAAAATCCCGGCTCGTCCTCATCTCTAGCCGGCAGCTCCCTGGGTTTTGTGCTGCATATTGCTACAACCATTGATGTTTGATTGATGCCTCGTGTGCGAAGTTATGTCCGTTAATTATCATTGTTGATAGCCAGTCCGAAATATAACATGAAGTTTTGTACAATTCCCATCTGTTTTTGGGCTGATTCAGCCTTATGGGAGGGGGTTGTTTTTGAGATGATGCCTGCTGATCTGGGAGTGCAAAGGATTTTCTCAAAGCAGGAATGAGCATTTCCTTTAGTGTATTTTCAAATTAACGCAAATAATTTTGTCCGTTTTTATTTGTCGTATCCAAAATGTTTTGTGTCACACACCTAGCTAACTTTAATATGATGGACTTGTGCGCAATAGTAATTGATTGGGTTGTAGTTACGAAATGTCTAGTAATAATTCCTCAGGTATAGGTTTTTTAGGCATACTATCTTTTACTGGTCACGTTGGCAAATTTTATTTGAAATCCATCGCTTAAGATGTCTTGAACTATGACGACTTGTACTGTTTCTGATAATAAACACGTAGGAAATAATTTTCTTCAAACGACTTATTGACTACTTTATCATCAAATGATCTAATTTTTAGTTGTTTTTCTTACAATGTAATGCTCAACCCCCATTCTTAGACGACTTTAGATGACTTTCGCAACCCGTTTATAATTTGTGGTGGTGTTTTACTTACCACAAATATCAGTAAAAAGGTCGAAATTTTCAATCTGGCATACAGTGCGAATCTTTTCATTACAATAATAGTCATTGTTTGATCTGCTTCCCCAGTACACCGAGCAATGCTCCTTGTTTAAGTAGTTGTTTGGCTCGCCACTCCTCCATGCAAGATCAGCAGGCTTGCAGGATGACTGTTTGGCTACAGACCATACACCTGTCAACGTAGCATTATTGGATTTACTGCATGATGATGGTGGATCTAATTTCATAAAATTACAACCTCACCTTGTTGCTGTATTAATTTTAATGAGTTTACTGAATTTTCAAATAATTTCATAAAGTTGGACTAAAATGCTTATAGGACTTTTGCTGCTGTCGTTTTCGCACCCAACGGATACTCTTGCCATTGTCTGGCTTCTGTTTTTCATCTAAGGAACTTCTTTGTCCAGTTTTAAAACATCTGTGCCCAATTTTTGCTAAATGTCTCGTTTGCCTTCGAAATAGTGGATTTCGAAATGTTTACAAGAACGATTGTTGGAAAAATCCCTCAGTAAAGCAGAATTAAATATCTGTGAAGCAGGTGAAAACAAATAATCCTTCCCCAGTAAAAATATTAAACGAACCTTAGGGCATTTTTGGTACAAATAGGACACCACTATATACACTCTTGATTTAACTTTTTCGATTTTCACTCAAGCCAAAGCCTACCTTCCTCAGCTTGATCCGTGTAACCAAACCATGCTCTAGTAATCCTGCTTTGTTCTCTAAATTAAAATTGTATAAGCAGTATGCGAACTTTTGGACTTGCTGGCGCATATGGTGTTTGAACTGAAAATTAAGTAACTGTACACAACACAATACAATCTCCAACGCCAAGTACTTTCACTGTCCACTACAGAGTAAATTCATTAAAGAATAGCTTATGCATAATAAACAATGAAATCTCACAAAAAGTCAAATATGGCATTTCTATGGGTAGCATCCTTCCATATGGGTAACCTGGCCCCTTCTGTAGCGCACAGATCGGCTGCATCAGACCATGTTAGCTTGGTTTCGAAGTCCTTCAAGCAACCAGACGCGTGTGCTGTCCAATCCTTTGGACATGGAGTTGCACTTTCTGCAAAACACCATTGCAAACAATGGGTGCATTGAAATATATTGAACTATTGAAATATTGAAGATGGAAATTGAAATATTGAAATATTGAAGATGGTGAAACGTTGAGGTGCCATATTCTGAAGTACTAACGTTTAGTCAGGTCAGCCCAGCTTTTCTTTGGCTTTGTAGGGTTAGTTAGGACAAGTTTGATGTCCGCGCAAATATGCAAAAGCAATAATTTTTAGACTAATTGAAAATGAAAATGCGAGTAGCATAAAGACAGGAAAACCGTTTTCAGGCTATTCGGTCACGTCATTGAATAAACTAATATAATTCGGTTATAAGTGTCTCCTCCACATGGAGAGTAGTCATTAAGCATCCTCGCGTTTTTCCAGACTGGTTGCATAACGCTCCCATTAGAGTTGTGCCCAGATGCTCAGTAGATCATTTCAAAATGTCACAGGCTATGCGAGAAAATTTCACAAAACTAATTTGCAGTTTTAATAATTCTTTTTTAGCATACAAAATTATGCTCACCTAGAGTTTTATTCCAGATAATTCTGTAACGCAAGAGGCTGCCCTTTCAGTCTTGGGTTTTCCCTTAACGTGTACAGTCGCTATTCTCTCTCTAACTTTCTCCCCCTGTACTTATCCAGTGGGCCCTTATATTACGTACGTTAGCGGGGCTTCACCCATTGTTGTAAATTGGTGAGTGTGTGTTAGATTAGTTTATTGTATAACTGTTTGTCAGTTGGGCTTTGCCCCCCTAAATTAATCCACTAGTTATTTCTATATCTGCTCTATTTCCATACTTATTGTTGTTACTTATTAAATATCTCCACTAGGTGTGTGTACTTTTGGTAGGTCATTACTGAGCTCCTAGGTTAGTTTAGTGTTATTTCTTAGGTGAGTGGGTGTCACCCCCTCACTAGGGCTATATATTTGGCGAGGCTTCCCCGGCCGGCTCCTGCGCGGCTGGTGTGTTATTCACTTGTGCCACGGTCTCCTCGCTTGAGTTGCTCTCGCGGGGTAACGGTACTTTTGTGTTAGGCTAGTTTCACTCTGGTACCGCTACAATTCAACGTACCGCCGATTGTGATGGTCAAAAGAAAAATAAACGTTGTTCTTAATAATTCTAGCATTCAGCTCACAGACAATTTTGACAGAAATGCCCACACAAATAAAATTTTCGAATTGATGATTATGTCTTCTGATTCCTGAAATATGAGAAAAACTGGGGACGATAAAACACGAATTAGATTGTTGAATTCAAACTTCAGCTTGGTTCGATTGTGCCTGGGTGGCTCAATCGGTAGAGCGTTGGTCTAGACAGCCAAAGGTTGTGGGTTCGATCCCCACCTCAGGCCCGAATTTTTCGGATCGGAGGTGCTGTAGTGGCAATCTTAGTTTCGTTTGTTCTTTCATTTGTACGGGATAATCAGCTCAAAGAAATCGGAGGAGACGGCGATAGTTATAGGCCCCAGGCAGGCCGACACGACATCGTCGTTGGCAGATGAGACTAGTAGAATAACAGACAAGGTATTTGGACTTTTGGTCAAATTTTTTCCAAAATCTTTTCATGAAACAATTAAAAGTTTCATCCTTATAGACAAACAGAAACGCTCGACCCTCGGCACCTAGGTGGTATTAGATCTAGGTTTCATTCTTTCAAGATGGTAGGAAAAGTGTGGCAAGTACGATTTGTTGCCAAACAGTTGATACATCGTGCATGGAAATTATAATTTACTTTCCAAATTGTCAACTGGTCAAATTTAACGAAAAAATCTGATCATTTTACTTAAGTCTACAATAGCTTCAAACATGGAACAAAAGGATTCAGCATTTTCCAATTTAAACATTTTGCCAATTTTAGGCAAAAATTTGCCAATTTTTGACACAATTGTTAGGTCGTACTTTTGTTGCTTTGAAAAGGTCCTCTCACGAATCAATTCTGTACGCGCAAATCATTGACAGTATGAGGGGGAACAGCAACAAATAGGGCGACACGTTTTAGAGAGAGCAGCCGTTTTACTTATTTAGAGTTATACTTTATTCAACTTTCTTGGGTTACCACTTTCCAGTTTCAGAGGAAATTTTAGAAGATCGATTTAAACTATATTTTTATCGTTTATTTTTTATATATTTTAAAGTCTGGTTCCCACTGGTGCCTTATGTCTTATGTCTTATGTCTTAAGGCGTTCACACTAATGTTTTAAGTCTTATGTCTTGTGTCTTTTTGTCTTAAGGCAGACTTGGGCTCGGCTCAACTTTTGTCTTATGTCTTGTAGTGTAGGGATGAATATGCAAATTATCCCCAGTTACTTCCGTGTTTCTATATTGACGTCCTTGTCGTGTTGTCTGTTTATGTTGGCAGCTTACCTGCCTGTATTGATTGGGAATGTCATTCGTGTCTGTCAGCCATTCGCTGACTTTATTACTGGTGGCGCTGTATGTCTTCCTAAGCCCCGCCTACCTGGGGGGTCTCTTCAAATTTCTCTCAGTCTATTCAGTCTGGTGTTTGCTTTCGTCTAGAAAGGATGCCTTTACAGGCTTGCCTTGGTTTACCGCTTGGGTACGTTTTCGCTCCCCTATGCTATACTGGTAAGTCCACCTTAGTGTTAGTTAGCTCGTTTGTTGGTTGTATGTCTTGTGTGTTTGGATTGGTTGTCTGTTCGGGCTTACGCCCACGTTTGTATGCATGCTTCACATTAAATCTTTAATTAACAGCCTTCTGTTATAATGGTAGCTAGGTTAGTTGGCAAGCCTAGGTAGGTTGGATCTACTACAACTACAACTATTTTGGCGAGGCTTCCCCGGCCTGGCTCCTGATAGCCAGGCGCGTATATCTATTGTGTGCAGAACCCCCGTTTATTACTTGTCGGGTAGCCAGTTGATAAGAAGAGTATGCTGTTGGTACGGTTTACACCGTTTCCTGTGCCGTATTCAACGGGCCTTCCATCAATTGCGCTACAGTCTTAAGGGATAAACCAATCACATTGCAGCTAGTCTAGCCATTGTCAAGCTGATTGGTGGAAAAGATCAAATGTGCTGCCTAAGACAAGAGACACAAGACAGCAGTGTGAACGGTTTTGTCCTGAGACATAAAACATAAGACATGAGACATAAGACAAAAGACATAAGACACCAGTGTGAACCAGGCTTAAGTTTTGTCCTCGTCAAACCGGCCGAATTTTTCATTAATGGTCTTTACATTCTTCAGTCTTGTGAGAAACCATTTAAAATGAAACAAAATATATGTAATGAAACGGATTTCGGTTAGGTAATATTTTATTCAATTTGGGTACTGAGAGGTCTCTTTCAAATCTTAGATCTCAAACTTCAACCTTTAATCTCTCAGCCCTTTCTAATTGTGCAAGTTTGGGGGTCGGACAAACTTGCTTCAAATAAAATGTGATCAGAGCACTGGTGAAATGGCTCGAAATATAGCAAACTGAGCTCTGGTTAAATGGCTCAGGAAATCAAATCAATTCACCTTAAGTTTACCTAATAATTAGTTGACCGCTCAACGGAATTTTGAGGTCAACTAATTATACTACCTAAACAAGGCTTCCGTAACTAAAACTCTGGTCCACCTTGTTCTCAGATCAAATCCCTGCTCTAATACAGACGTAAGTCACCAGGTACCAAATTAAGTTACAATTTACTGGATAGCTGTAAGTTCACACTCATATAGTCAAACCAGGAGTCTAAATCAAGTATAGAAGACAACAAACAGGCGATCAAGAAATTTAGCTTCTGGCTAGTTCTGCCCAAATCTCTCATAAAACTGTTTAGTTAGACACACTTCAGAAACAAACCCTTTTTTGGTTTTCTTCTCACTTTTACCTTGATTCCGGTGTAAATCCAAAAATGACAGAAAATCGGCACAAATAGGAAAATACAGAATCACGTGACAGGTGAGAGAGAGGTGACTGTACTTAATCAAAACAAGGGAACACTCAGCTCTACGGCTATCGGACACAGGCTCAACAGGCCCAACACACAGATACGCAAACAGGCACTACCGCCTTCCAGAAATAGACACAGTAAAATGCAGGTCACAAACCGACCGATCAGCACCAGGGTCAACCTCAAACTGATTGGAATTGGGGTTCAGTCACCTTCTCCCCTCTCAGCCTTGTCTACGTGAAGTTCTGCCGTTTTCGGTCTTTTTCAAGTCTTTTGATTTCAAGGCGAAACTGTACGAAAGAAAAGGCATACGTCATGATAAGCATGACGTATGAGATTGCTTTTGGGCTCATGGGGCTCCCCAAATTTCTAACTTAAGATGATTAACCCCACTTTTGGAATCTGAACCTTTTAGGAGAAAAACAGGGCAATTAACCGGTGATTTCAAGCAAACAAGAACATTAGTTTCACAAAGCAGTGCAGTGCAGTTCAGACAAAGGACGAATAATAGTTTAACACATAATGTCCTGAACACACAACACACAAATTGGTTAGTCCAAACCACAAGAGCGGAACTGACAATAATAAAAAGCTGACGAGTTATGTCAAAATAAAAAGCTGACATCTTATTTCAAACAAGCATTTTGTTAAGTTAATAACAAGCATGTCGTTATGTGGGTTCACAAAAAGAGCATTTCTTTAGATTAGTTTACAATGATTTTTTCACAATCCTTCACAGTAATCATACAGAGTCAAGAGTTTGAAAACAGAGAAGAACAAAGACAAAAACAGTCGAACAAAGACAAAACAGTCATTTTTTAGCCAATTTGAGCCTCTGGGCTAAGAATGAATTTTTCTTGCCCTTACACTCTCCACCGCAAAAAATGGTGTAGAGTTTTACTAGTAGTCGAAAGGTATCAAGCGAAAGTGATCAGTTAGTGCACGTACATGCTTCATTCAAGCGATGGAAAACAGAAAAACAGTAGTTGTGCAAAGCGGACAGTCAGTGTACAAACAAGCAACATATGGTACGAAGACAGTGAAAAGTTCAACTAGGTACAGGCAATACTGGTGCGGTGCAGTTCATAGTGGTGGCGATGACAGCGATGACTGGAAGACTGAGGCAATAGGATTGGAGGCCAGCGCAAAAGTCAATGGCTAATCTTCGGAGGGCTGAGCAGAGATCTCAGCTGGGAATCGATCAGGAGACTGTGGGCAGGATCGCGCGTGCAGAGGTGCTGCAGACGCGATGGCTGATGGATCTGAGGTTGATGATTGAGCTGTGTGTGATGATGATAAGGAGGCAGGGGGTGTGTTTGGAGGTGGGCATGACGGTGCTGAGGGGGGTGTGGAAGCGGAGAGTGGACGTTGGATACTGGCCGGATGACGCAGCCAGCGACGGCGGCGGTTGGTGACCAGTTCTTCCGTGTGCCGGGAGAAGCCGGCGGAGCGGCGGAGTGATGAAGTTCGGTTGACGACGCTGACATGCCGGGTCAGCCGGCGAGGCGGCGGAGGTGAGGACGACGACGTGAGCCCGGGATAAGCCGGCGGAGCGGCGGTGTGTGCTTATCCCAGACAAGTGGTACCGGAAGAAACCGGCAGGATGGCGAGGTGTGATCCTGGCGACCAGGACTGCACGACTGATCCGACCAGGTGTGAAGAGAAACGACGACATCAGAAAAAGAAAACCATTGCTGAGAAACAGCCTAGAAATACATTGTACAACAAGGATTAGTAACAGTGACAGTGACCAGTGGGTGACTCTCACCCACCGTGAAAGAGAAGACAGGGACAGCAGAAACAGAAACAGAAACAGAAGCTCGTTAAGTAGCAATCAATCAGGAAACTCTAGTTCTAAGTTAGCTTCGATTAGCTTCACAGGTTTCGATCATCAAGTAAGCGCGTTACAACGTTTAGTACCAGATTCGTGAAAACATGTTAGGATATCAGCTATCCTTTCGCAATATCAACTCTACCCTGCCTACGCAGTACATCAGTAAAAGACCGTGATATGTTGTACAATACTCTAGCTTTTAAAGTTTCGTGCAGTGCTCTATTGCAAATTCGGTGTGTGCAGTACAAAATTAAAGAAAGCAACTAATTAGTAGACAGAAAAGGTTAGCAAACAACGGTTAGTAGGATCCATCCATCCAGAATTGAAGCTCTTGAACTGTGTTGCAGGCCATGGAATCCAGTGAGGTACAGAGGTGAAAATAGAAGGGAACACTGAAAATACTACAGACAAAGGCACGGCGCGAGAACATTCTACTCCAAACTTTTATTCTTGCTTAGTCAACTCAAACGTTTTAACTCTTTTCATTTAAAATTCCTATTTTGCGTGTCCTTCAGCAATATCTATCTTTTCGCATCAAAAGTTAAAGAACTTCAGGCTGAATTCATCTCGTGTAAACTACAAAACAACAGTACAGCGAGTGACCATCTGGTGGACAGGAGGTTGGTGGCAGCAAACAACTGAAAACACGGAAAAGAAACAAAATACGAAAAACAACGTATCATGATGGGCGTACGTAACAATAAGCAGTCATATCTAGCTAGCGTAAGGGATCTATCGGTCCGACCAAACTGGGTCGTAGTATCTGGGACAATTACCTGCAAAGCTTATTGTTACCCAAACCAAACAGTCGTGTGTTAGTGCGTGCAACAAACATTCCAACAGAATACGGGACAAAAGGACAGAACTAAACAGAATCGCTCGATTAGGGGACGGGGATCTAGGGATCAGCTTCTAACTTTTCACGCTTTTTAGTTCATTCAACCACACGTTTCAAAGCAAAATCTTCCAACTTTCGCAGGTCTTTTGAACAATCTTCAAGGGTAATTAAACTACATTATCTTAGGGATGGGAACCACAAACGTAACAGAACAACTTAAAAGTCAACAGAAAGGATATCAGGCGGAATGAGGGGATGGGCGGGATGGGCGTTAGCAAGCAACGAATACAAGTGCGGGGCGGCATGCCGGAGGAAAGACTGGCCACGCCCACGATAGGCGGGCAGCTCATGCAAAATCAGAACAGAATCACTCATGCACAGGCGGTTTGGACAACTGAGGTTAGCAGGGCGCAGCTGCTCAACATGCTTCAACAAAAGAGCCTTAGTTGGAAAAAAGTCAAACTGCAACCTAAGAGGGACAGGGTAAAAACGGAAAGGAACAGAAAAATAAGAGAACTTAAAACGCCAAAAACAGTGAACGCAGAGTGCCACACAACAAGAAACGACTTCCGGACCAAGCAGACTGGCCGGGCGGTAGGGACGAAGAAGACCGGAATAAGCTGGTCCACAGTATACCTTCTGCGTGTGATAACAGATCTTAAGCTCAGGAGGGAGACAGGCGGACGCAAGTTGAGGGCCTTCCTGGGCTTCCGTCAGACACCATCGGCCATCCGGGCCGGGCACATGGAACAGGAACTGAAGGACGACGCGGGGCACTGGAGAGACAGAAGAAACAGATCGGTCAGACGAACTCAGGACAAGGGGATCAAGCTGGTCATCAGGATCGGAGGACTCGGAACTGGTAGACTCAGAACAGAAATGACGGACAACCCAAGTGGAAGCACGGGCAGACATGATACTGTAACAAAAGGATAAAGGTACAGAATGAGCTTATTTTCATGAATCAGAACTCAGCGGGTAAGACAGATTAGGACTACTCTGGACGAAGAGATTAGGATCTGCGTTACTGTTATCACTACCTAGGGATCCAAACTAAGAACTTGGGAATACAAGGCAGTAAGATGGTTATTTGGGGTAAGTACTAACCCTACAGAAGTTACTGGACGTATTGACAACAGAGATTACAGAATGTTAGGATGGTACAAAGGAAACTCATCGGGCATGCGCATGCGAAAATCAAGAACATCAGCAGGCAAAAGATCATGCAAAACTGAGGGAACATGGACAAGCAACAAACGTGCTTCTTCACACAAAAACTGCAAACCGTTGGTGTAGGACCAACCTTCTGACTCATGCAAAACAACAACATAAGGGGACTGACAACGGATATTGGGGCAACGGAAAATCCCACCTCCAGAAGATGAAATTAAACGACGTAAACGCAGTTTGTGTGGATCACGGGACAGGCGAATTTCGTCATGCACCGGAAAAACAGTAATCGGGACACCGTAAAAATTTAAACTAGTACGCCACCAACACTCAACGCAAAGAAAAATACAGATCTGGGCTAAATTAGGACTTTTTAGATGGACTCGCGTATTAACTTCAAAAAGATGCGACATACGGGGATCAGTATAGACATCTACGGTGCCGGGCAACATTTTCAACCCATCCGGCAGGGAATTAGGATCACGGTACGGACCACGCATTTCAACAGGGCAATGCAACACAACAGGCAATTCTAGCTCATTTTCTCCTTCCAACTTTTCAGCAGTCTCAGAGTGTTCAATAATCAACTTTGGTGCCATAGCCTTTTCGATTCACTTCTCTACAAAAATGTGAACAGTTCTTTATGAAACCATTTGGACTTTTAAACGCGCATCATTAAAATTCTCTGCTTATTTCCCCACAAATATCCTAGCTAAGATTAGAGAGCATGCAACAGAAACTGGGTTAGGTAACAAGGAACATAACAATTATATCTAGGTGAACAAGGCAAACAAGAATAAAAGAAAACATTGCATTAACATATAGTTAGTATCATTGCATAACATTGCACAAACATTATCTACAAATCATTGCATAACAAGATTAAGTAAAAGAAAATGGTTTGTTTGTTATTTTTGGTTTTCAAGTTTATATTGATTTTTATAGTTTTATTTATCGAATGTTGCTTTTTCTAGAAAGTTTGTAGGCCTTTTTTAATATAATCTCTCTATACAGAAAATATTACACTAAGTATTCGTAGCTATACAGTTACTATGACTTTAGAACAATTATATCCATATTTTTATCATTTTCTACGTAATTTTGTTTCTATTTTTTGGTATATTTTAGCAGCGTTTGTTTCTGAAGCCACAATCGGTAGCTGCTACCCGAGCGCTTCTAATGGGCGTAATGCCCGAGACCTAGGTATCTCTGCGAATGCGTGCCTATACCGTCGGGAAGATGGTGAACCCGAGGTACTGTGCCCAACATGGAGCAGTTGGCACTCACATAAATCACTTCATAACCTGCGGTGTAGATGTAAACTACCGAGGTACAATGCCCATCATGGAACAGTTTCAGTTCACAATCACAATCTAGATCATCGGCATAGATGTTACAACCGAGACCTCTAACATACATACAATTACAAATATAACATTCGCCACAGAGAGATACTCAGACCCAACAAGTTTATAACAGTTTGAAGGCTATACAATTTTAGCGTGCAAAGCACGAGATTTCAGAAAATTATCATCTGTACAAAGCTCGATTTTAAAATTCTTTTTACAAAACTTTATAAGTTTAACTATTTTACAAATCACAAATTTGTTTAACGTCCAAGATTGTTGCTCAGACGGCGGTTAGTCCCTGGAGGGACTTGCGGAACGCGTTAGGCGTTGAGACGCGCGAAACGGGTTCCTAAACAAAGGTGAGGGTCCCGAAAAAAGTGGACTCGTAGAGAAGATCTTGCGTACATCAGGGTCCTTTGCGGACCGCGTGGGTTTGTTCTCCACGTCAGGCGAGGATTGGTTTGAATCACTAGTCAGTTCTCGATACAGTACTTTCGGCGGTTTACCGGTAGGCCATTTGCCATGATTTGGCTCCCTTACCGACAGTACAACCATGAAATGATCGCTATTGACGTTATACAGGTAGAGGATACATCGCTCATATTCAATATCTTTGCCTAGTAATGCCTCAGGTGTGAAAAGTTGCCAAGCCCATTCTGGGCCAAATTTTGAATAAGACATAATAGGAGTTTGTAACCAGGCTGCGGCCAAAAACAACTCATCGTCAGTAGCAAACTCAGCGGTCTTTTTCACTCTTTTCTTCACCTCTGCCATTTGAGGAAACATGTTTTGGAAACGTTTTCGGTGCTCGTAAGTTGCCAAAAATTCATAAAGTTCATTTCTGATATCGGACCAAGAATCCTCTAACCCAGTCAGGGCGAGTGAAAGGGCGCGATAGTAGCAATTACCGTCTCCCAAAACGTCTAACACTTCGTAAGGCTCATAAAGAGGCATATGTTGCATGAGCACAGGCAGTTTGTGTCGAACCCTAAATCCGCGGAGAGCGGCAATTCTCTGTTGCCACCTATCATCTATGGGGTTGAAGAACTTTCTCCTATTGTAGTAGAGCAAGTCCTTTTCGGGCGATAGCGGCTCGTCAGACAGATATTGGGGAGCGTCACTAGCCTCTGTCTCGGAACTAGAATCGCCAGTTCTGAGAACGGGTCCTTTTCCTTTTGGCTGCTTGGGCGACAACGGTTTGCGGGCGAGGGGAGGTTCCGGGGTTACCCTTCCCTCAATCGGCTTACTCTTATATTCTGCGGCAGCTTGTCGCAGACTACGCCTTCGAGCAGTTGGTGCCACTGGCGGCAATGACTTTGGCACTTCGGCGGTATCCTTTTTTGCCTCGACAGGTTTCTTATCCTCCGACCGTGGAGGTGGAGGTTGAGCTCGCATTGGAACCTCAGGTTCCGAGTGTTCAGAAGAGACTTTGTCCTCATCGTGCTCGTGAATCGGCGCGGTAATGACACGAGGTTCTACGCACGGTTTCATGTTGTTAAATTGCACATTGAGGCGCTTGGCCCGACGATTGCCAGCCGGGTAGACTGTAGCCACGCACCCAAAAATTTTCTCAATTCGATACGGCCCAATATGTTTGTCTAAGAGTTTGTAAACCTGATCCCGCTTAGCTACGTTGGAGGCCTTAATCATGACCAAATCCCCAATTTGATAATTAGGCTCTACGGCTCGCTTATTGTACTGCTCGTCCTGCACGCTTCTGGCAGCAGCAGCTTTCTCGCGGGCTAAAGACCAGGCCAGTTGTATGGCTTCTGTAGCCTCTCGTACGTAATCGAATCCAGAATATTTGCGATCCGTGGGAATCGCCACGTTGGTTGCGCTGGGAAGGACAGGATCCCAGGCGTGTAACAAGTAATGTGGGGTTTCCCCAGTGGTAGCATTAATGGAAGTGTTATAAGCAAATTGACAGAAAGGAACCATGTTATCCCACTCGAGATGATTTTCCGAAACGGTGGCAAGCATGTCCAGTAAGGTGCGATGCCAACGTTCAATTTGCCCATTCGCGGCTGGGTGATATCGCGTGGTTTCAAGTTTGCGCGTCTGAACTAGGGAGCAAATTTCCTTATTAAGGTCGGCTACGAATTCCTTTCCTTGGTCAGAAATCAAACTTTTTGGTGAACCGTATTGTAAGATAACGAATTCCAGAAAGGTTTGGGCTACAGTGTAGGCCTTCTTATTTTTAATGGGAATTGCTATGACATACTTGGAAAATGCGTCAATAAAACTGAGGACGTGTTTCATACCACTTTTAGAGGCTTTAGAAATGTCCATCAAGTCGCAGTGTACTCTTTCGAAAGGTTCGAGTGCAGGCGGGGGGTGTCGCAGTAGAGCTCGCGGGTTGCGCGGTGGTCCTTTTCGCTTCTGACAGCGCGGGCAAGACTGTATCCAATGCTTCACGTCTGTGCGCATGCCGGGCCACCAAAAATGCTCCGAAAGCCTATAGAAGGTTTTATTCTGTCCCCCGTGAGCGGCGTAGCGGCTGTCGTGACATGCGGCTAATGCCTCTTCGCGTAACGCTTCAGGCACGGCCAGAACTTCCAAAGTAGTATTCCTAACTCTCTCAAGATGGACCAGTACACCCTCCCGTAAATCACAATTTTCGGCCAGAGCTGCAATGCGTACGGCTCGGTTAAAATTACTGGGCAACTCATGGGTCTGCTTATACTTGATCACTTCCCCCAGTAACAGATCCTCCTGCTGTAGATCTTGCAATCTGCTCCAGGACTTTGGATTCAGTGAAACGTTAGAGCTATCACGGACAGCTCGCTCGAAAACCTCGCCGAAGTGAGCAGACGTAATACTTTTCCGCTGCGGTCGACCGGTTTCGGCCGAGACGAATTCGGGTCTCACCCTTTCTTCCCGTTCGGATTCGGTGTCGAGTTCACGACTTGGGCCAGCTAGTGGCGCCGAATCTCCTGAAAGAGCCTCTGGTTCACTATCCGTCTTAGTCGGATCTCCCCTTGGCGGTAGGCGCGGTTGCTTCTGCGGAGTGGGTACGCTTTTCTCTGAATCGCTGGAATCGGAAGCCTGTGAAATTTTAGAGACTTTGGTTCTCACCGCGGCGGTACTTTTCTGTGCTCGGCTCCTAGAGATTTTCGGAGTGATGGAATCACGGGTGGGCCCTCGCTCGCGCTTAGCAACCACGGAGTTTATGTGCGCTACAAATTCCTCACTTTCCTCCTGATGGAGAGCAACTCCCTTACGGTCGTTTTCCCCTTCATCCCCTTGATACCCTTTAGCAACATCCGCAAATAAGGGATTCCTTGATAACCCATCTGCGTTCCTCAGCTGCGGGTTGTTCCGGTGTTTAATTTCAAAATCATATTCTGAAAAGGTCATTTGCCAGCGGGCAAGTCGAGAGTTTCGAGGGGGGTGCTTCATAAGCCACCGGAGAGCCGAATGATCAGTGAATAAGGTAAACGGCGGTCCCCCGTAAAGATAGTGCCGAAAGTGTTCGATCCCAAATTTCATAGCTAAACACTCCTTGTCGTGCGTAGAGTAATTTCGCTCGTATTTTTTCAAAGAGCGGGCAGCATAGGCCACAGGATGATACTTGCCGTCATCTTGTTCCTGTGACAATACAGCTCCTAACCCGAGGTCAGAGGCGTCCGTGTGTAGGACAAAGCCCTTAGCTAGGTCTGGATGGGCGAGTACCGGGGCTTCGACTAAACTTTTCTTCAGTAGATCAAAAGCTTGCTGGTGGGTGTTATTCCAGACAAATCTAACTCCCTTCTTTTTTAACGAGTAAAGCGGAGCGGCCAGGTGAGCGAACCCTTTGATAAATTTCGCGTAATATGCGCACATGCCAAGGAAACTTTCTACGTCCTTAATCTGTTTGGGCACGGCTAGGTCATGGATGGCCTGTATACGCTCCTTTAGCGGCTCTACCCCATTTTCCGAAATGATGTGGCCCAAGTAGGTGACAGATTCCTTAAGAAAGTGACACTTCTCAGGGTTCATTTTCAGGTCAGCGGCTCGCAAGCGATCGAAAACTTCCTGCATAATTTCAAGGTGCTCGTCGAATGTTTTTGAAAAGATCAGAATGTCATCAATGTAGATGATACATTTTTTCCACTGCAAATCCCCCAAAATTCGTTCCATGCATCGTTGGAAATTGCCCGGCGCGCACTTAAGCCCAAAGGGCAAAACGTTATATTCGAACTGACCGTGGAAAGTGTTAAAGCTGGCTTTTGCTTTAGATTCTTCGTCTAATTCAATTTGGTTGAACCCCTTGCTAAGATCAATCGTTGAGAAAAACTTTGCGCCTTTCAGGGAGGTCATGATATCATCAATTCGCGGTATGGGGTATACGTCGGGGTCACTAATTTTATTGATTTTCCGAAAATCTACGCACAATCGAAGTTTGCCCCCAGGCTTAGGTACATAGATCATAGGCGAGCTCCAAGGGCTCGTAGAGGGTCTTATAAGCCCGTACTTCAACATCTCAGTTAACTCTTCGAGCAGGGGCTGTCTCAGGTGTACCGGAAGCCGGTAGGGGGTTGCATAAATAGGCTTAGCCTCCCCCGTGTTGATGTGTGCTTGGAAAATGGTGCATTTGCCGATATCAAACGGATGTTGCGAGAAACAGTTCATATTTTCGTTTAACATGCCAAGAAATTGGCCTCGTTCATGTTCAGATAGTTTAGTCTCGTCAAATGAGATCTTTCTCATAGGAGGGGGTAAGTCAGAGAGCAGACACGGTTTTATGCTTCTGCAGGCCTTAACTTGATGTGAGCAGTTTCCGGTAGTGGTGGGTCCCCTACCTCGAAAGTAACTTCCCAACTGGATAACTTTACCCTCAGCGTTGCGAATTTTGGAGAAATGAGTTGCGCCTTTGCCCCTCCTTAGTTCCCGTTGGGGAACAACATTCCCGAGTGTGGTATTCTCGTGGACGACCAGATCGGTTCCGGTCTCGTTTCTCATAATGACAGGTATATACTGCTGTTCTAAGTTCACCATTGCGGGCAGAACCTGAAAAGTAGAGTGAGTGTTCTCAAATTTTTGCGCATCCGGCTCAAAAAGTCCCTCATAATTAAGTGGCTGTAAGCTCTCGACTAGCCCCGGGACAGCGACTTCTGCATAGGCGGGCACGGTAACTTTTCGCATAGCAGATACTCGAAACGCGGTCTCAGTCAAAGGCGCATGCTGGATAAGTTTAGCTTGCATGGGCGGGTGACTCGGCTTATTAAGGCTTAATTCCCCTTTTTGAAAATTTAGGCTGAATTCGCCGCCATGTTCGAGAATAAAATCGGTGCCAATCAAACAATCCTCTGCTAGTCCCTTAGGGACCAAGAAGGTATGCATTATGCTAATTCCCGGTGTGTCGTAGAACCCTACAGGTACCCGTACGGCACCCTTAAATTTAAGAGCTTGTCCGTTTACCCCTTCTGCGCGCGGAGCCTTGTCTAATGGCCTCACGGGCAACTTCAGAGATCGTACCAGTCCTTCGCTCATCAAGCTGAGGTTTGCCCCGGTGTCCACTAAGGCCTGAACAGGTTGTTCGCTGACATTTACCAAGATCATGGGCAGCGGTCGGTGAGGAACGGTAAGGGCAGCTTCTTCCTTGTTCCTAACGGACCTACTCTGATTGGCTATACCTATGAGATGCAAATCAAGTCGAGGATTCGTAGTGGGGGCCTGGAATGGTATGGTAACCCGATGACCTCGAGTGGAGGGCCAGGTAACGGTGTGTTGTCCTAGATCAAGGGAAATCTCACCAGGGTAAGTGATCATGTAGTCCGAACCCATCACACAGTCAACGGTCAGCTGATCCACTACCACAAACCTCCACCGTCGGCTGGGAATCTGTCGCTCGGCTCCTTTAAAGAACACGGGCACTACGACGCTACCCTTAATCTCACACCTACTCCCATTGGCAGTACGAATGTATCTAGTGGGCTCTAGGGGCTCTAAAGGTAATCCTAATCGCTCGGCCAAACCCCCAGACATAACAGAAACTAAAGCGCCGGTGTCAAAGAGGGCTTGTACCGGTTGTCCCAAGATCATAAGGCTGATAAAGAGGGGTACCGTCCTGACCATCAAGACAGAATGGGCATTCACTGGCCTGCGGAAGTTACGTGAAGAAGCTCTGGCTGGAGTGCTGCCTCCCCGGGGATCTAGGTCCACCTGGGGCCCTTTGCTAGTTCTCTTAATGGGACTAGTGGCCATATCGGACTGTTCTGCGCTGGCCCGGCCCTTAATCCGGTCTTCCTCCGAATCGGTGTTTTCCCGGGTATCCTGGCGTGAGAATCGAACAATCCGGCAGTCTGATCCCTTTCTATTTCCATGATGGAGGTCTATCAAGGGTGAGGTCCTACTGTCCTGGCTGTCATCAGTCAACAGCTGGGCACTAGCGTCCAACTCAGCGCTATAATCAGACATGGAGGAGGCTATTGACGTGTCCCTCATTAGAGGTCTATAGGCAGGTGAGATCTGGCAACGGTTAGCGGCGGCCTTACGAATCCTATCTAAGTGCTCGTTAACCGGTGGTTCCTTGGATCGCAAAGGTATTGTCTCCATTTCTGGCGAGACGGATCCTAACTCTACGGTGGGTTCCTCATCGTCGCTAAAGACTGCTTCGCTCGCTCTACGAACATCTGCAGGGGCTGAAATCTTCGGCCTAGGAGGAGGTGAACCCCGCTTTGGTCGTCGGCGAATTCTATCCCTACACTTTCGTCCGCAAGGCGTGACCCACCATACAATCACACACCCTATCAGAATGATAATGATAACAACCGTGAGGCCATGGTTTAGCTGCAGCGGAATCAGAGGTAGGTGAACGTACTTTCGCATTTGGTTGTGAATTAAATTTCGCGCTTGCTCATTTTCGTACTCGGCAGTCGATAGTTCAGTAAAGTGTAACGGGATCCGGCCCAGCGGGGCCGGGACAACCATCTCCTTAAGCTCGGCTGTGGTAACAGTAGTTCGTGCTATACCTAGAGTGCTGGTGAGAATGGTGTTTCCAATGATCAAATGCAAATACCGTCCATGCTCAAACCAGAGCGTACCAGTGCTGGGAACTGCAACCCGTTCCCCTTCAGCCACGTGGTTCAAGGCGGGTGACCTAGCTACGATGACCTCTGTATAGTTCGTGCGAATTAGTACGCCAGCGGGCGTAGTGCGGTATACGGTAGAGTTATCCAAAACCTTAACCTGTACATATTCGGAGCAACTGGCATATTCCTTTTTAAGTGTATCATCAGAGAAGGAAATCAGAATTTGCAAACACCTAGCCTTTAGGCTGGTTACGATAGCATTCGGAGGGCAGAACCAGAGTCCTGGTGCCGTTTTACATTCTGAAACATCTATCTCGCGAATTTCCCCGGTATCCAGTCGCTGTGCGTAATCAGGCATGGGAGCGAGGGCTGTGACCCCACGTTCCCTAGAGTTATACCCTACATTGTGCACTGCATAGAGGGGTCGAACCTCTTGCGACAGTGGCACCGGAATTTCCAACATAAACCCGAATCGCAATGTCTCAAAATCAATTTTAATTGGATACACCTTTCCGAACTGATAGATGAGGCTCGGTTCCTGACTGAGCAGGGAATTTCTCAATGTCGGGTGATTGCGTATTATCTCCTTTAAAGTTTGCAAGTTCACCAAACTCGGTGTTACTTCGGAACGTAAGCCAGCGTGCATGACAGAATTCAATCCATCCCGTAGGGATGACGTGAAAATGTGAGCGAGTAACTGCATGTAAATTTGCCTCATGTATGAGAAGTTTGAACAGCGGGCCCGAATAATCAGGGTTGTCAAGTCTTGCACCGTGTGATGCAGAAAAGCATAAATTTCCTCATTCGCATGAATAATTTTCTTAACTGAGTCGGTGATTTTTAACTGTTCTTCACGCAGAGTATGGAACCCTTGCTCAACTGCCTGGACTTTCCCATCCAACTTGCCCATGTGGTAAGTGTTAGCGAGACTGTTAGCTATCCCACCTATTCCCAGCGCACCAGCTAGTAGGAATTCGATAAAACGCTTTTGCCGTTTCGGAGCTTCGCTGGTCATCGGGTAGGAGGAACAAACCCCCGGTGTGGATCTACACAAACTGGCTAGCAACTTTGAATAAAAATGAGTATTCAAAACCCCAGAATAGAGCTTTCTGTATTCAGTTTTAATCTGTTCAATTTCCTTGTCCAGAAAATTATGCTGCGGGCAACTTTGGTTGATCATCCTAACGCAGTACTGGTCGGCTTTCGATTTCCCCGTGGTCAAGTCAATGCAATCCTCCTCATTTGCCCACTCGGGCGGTTTCCAATTTGGAGTAATGGGGGGTACGGCCAACTGCACTATCAGGGCCAAATACTCAGTTTTTTGTGAGATGACCCCGATTCCCGCAGGACTTAACACGGCTCCCCACCTGGGCAAAACAACGGTTCCAATTTTAGCGATCTCGTCAGCTAGAAAATGAGAGGAGGACATATCAGAGGCGGTCTGTGCGTGTGCGGAGGCGACGAAAAAGGTCATAATCATCCAAAAAAGTGGCACTCCCAATTTTCGAATAGCCCCCAACCCCACATACACAGACAAGAACGGCAAGAACAAGATAGATAACGTTTCCCTAATCTCCTTTTCAGGAGAGCATTCATCTCTCTCATTCACACGCTCTATTAGCTCGTCAGTTCTAATTTCGCATTGAATTGCTGTGTTAGAGACGAAAGTTTTCTGAACGTTGGAGTCCATTTCACGTTTCAATCGGACCTCTTCTTGCCGACGTGCCTGTTGGGCAGACACAGGAATAAAAAGCTCTTCCTCCGTAGAAGTCACAGAACTCAAACTCAATGAACGTTCAGGGGAAACATTTCTGGTTTTATAGATGGTACCCGGGCAGGTACACACCATTGGCTGTTTACACATCATTACTCTATGTTCAAAGTGTGGCGACACGAGGCAGCGCTTAGCATGCATCATACAGTTCCGAGATGCATGTCTCACGGACCGCACAGAGTAGTGATCTGAATAATCTGATTCCGAATTGTGCCTTGAGCGATCCTGACGGGCTTCGTGTGACCGGTCGGAATGTCGGTCGCTGCCGCTGGAGTCCGAGTTACCAGACCTCCGGGAATGTCGACGGGTACCCTCCCAATTTTGGTCACCTCGTTGCAATTTTGAGCGCGTCACAGCAAATTTAGGGCCATACTCGCGTTTCATTTCGGGAGGCATCCGGTCTCTGGGATCTCGCCGATCCCAATCCCGCCGCTGTTCTCGACGTTCACCCCAAGAATCTTGATTTGCCCGGTAGTTTGACGGACGCGCGCCTTCCCGTCGCTCAGAATAGTTTCCGCGGTTATCACGCCAATTTTCATTGTTGTTTCGATTCGAAAAATTCCTATCAGTACCGTTTCGTTGGGAGTAATTTCCATTTCCCCCGGAATTTCGTGAATCCCGGTTTCCACCGGAATTCCTGTTAAAGTTGCGATCGGAATTTTGGTTTCCTCCCCTATAAGCTCCTCCGCCAGGCTGGCGGCATTCTCCAAACATTCCCGCCTTTTTTAATTTAAAACAGATGGGCCCGGGTGGCAATTTTCTCCTACGGTCACTTCGGCCAGCACCGTTTAATTTCTTAGCCGTTTCGGCCTCCAGTTTTTCGAAACGAATTTTCAAATCTTTCATAGCTCTCTCGGCTTCTGCAATGGCAGCGGGAGCATTTTTCTCGCTCATAAAATTTGGTTCCAGAAAAGAGGGATAGGCCTCGCCTGGATATTCTCCCTCGGCCTGCAAGGCCTTTTCGACTGCACGTTCCAAAGTTTTGCACCCGGGCGGCACCCGGACCTTCAAATCATTACGCAAACCAAACAAAAACAATCGCAATTTTAGAAGTTCTAGCTGTTGGTCACTAAACCCATCTGCTTCCTTGAAGCTCAACCTAGCGTAACGATTTAAACGCATCAAATAATCGGTAACTGTTTCCCCCTTTTCCTGTTTAACTTGAAACATAAGCGATGAAGCGTGTAGTGCGGTGTGCGGAGGGGTCATCACCTTTTTAGCGGCGGCTACCAGCTCAGCCCAGGTACCCCGACAGGCTTTTGGTACTGAACGAAACAATTCAAGGGCCCTCCCTCGTAAGGAACTCGAAAAGGTTAGAATGGTCTGCCCCTCATCAAAACTCATAACCTGGCAGAACCGCTC
>JASAND010027633.1:0-21102 GCA_030248195.1 Trissonchulus latispiculum | reverse complement strand
ACCCGAGTCGGTGCTTCTTATGCGATGAATCTGCAGAAGGGGGCGGCTCAGCTAATAAAATAAGAGTTTCGGCAATTCTAGAAAGCATCTTTGGATGGACTGGATACGGGAGAAATCTCGGTTGTCTATCCTGCTGAGCCGCCTCAAGACGCCCAATACGGTGATCCAGCAGCTGCTGAGGAGTAACCGCAACGTGTCGCAAGTCATGTGTATGAGTCGTTAAGTGTTGACGAAAACGAGCATACTCTTGCAAAAGTTCAAAACGCTGTGTAGTCACAGCTACCTCATCAACAGTTTGCGGATTTTCATACGACAGATCAGAAAATAACGTTTCCATTGCGGCGCGAACACGAGCGTGAATATCCGACGCCTCCGAGGGGAAGACAGGCAATGCAACCGAGATTTCCACCTGCTTATCCATCAAGGAAGAACTAGCCGCCTCCAAATTTACAGTCTGAGTAATCTGGTCGAAATCTGCATACGTAAACGGGCGGCCCACTTTTTTCGTAGGTTTTACCCCGATTCGGACTTTTTAGAGGTCCCTCCTGAATCTCCCTCAGGAGTAGAATCCCGATTAGCCTCCCTCAATAACTGTTTCTGCATAGGAGAAAGAACCTCTTTCAATTCAATAGATCGGGCAAACCGTGCAAAATCCTCATAAGTAACAGGGTCCTCTAACGGTTCGGAAGGTTCTGCCCTCACGACTTCATAACTACGCACTAACTACTCATCCTGATTGGTAGGAGGGGGTGTTTTTTCCGTCATGACAAAGTATGAGGGCCCAACAAAACAAGTGAATAGAGCAAAACTAACCTAAAAGGAAAAGAAACGATGAAGCAAAGAAGAGTAGAGAAAGAAGTGAAATAACCTATAATGCAGAAAAGAAATACAAAAGAGAAAAATAAGGAGAAAACTAAGATGAATCCTCCTCTGAATCAAAGGAAGAGATCGGGCCACGGCATTCGGCCAGCATATCTGCAATCTGCTGGTTCAAATTTGCAATAAGGCCTCTCACATGCTGTTGAAGTTCGGCCCGATAATCAGCAGCAGGGTCGTAATGAAGCATAGGATGTGTCGTCGTAAAACGGAGGCGTTTACGTGTCGACTTAGATCGACCCTTACTCGAAACTGGTCGAAAATTAGAAGGGAGAACGGATCCCGATGCCACTGCCAGGTGTACCGAACGCGGGAGAAATTTAGGCTTCCCCGGAGGTGTAAGTACATACATACGACGATCCGCCGCGGCTAGTATCTCTTCTAGAGAAGAAAAAGTCTCCTCCGGTAAAGTATCCGGAAAATCCCGGCAATACGTGGCAAGCCGGACCAAAAAGTGAGCACAATCATCCAGATGACGCTCCTGCTCGGGAATGAACGGAGGGGGAAAGGCCACCGGTGGGAGGGGAGGGTCGTACCCAAAAACACCCGTAAGCAGAGGCGACCCGTGGGGATTAGTCAAAACCCTTTTTATTAACGGCGACAAATGCCGTCCCTCAAAAGGCACAGGATTTCTTTCTGGAAAAGCCATACAGAAACGTTCCCTGATACGCTGGTCCCGGATCCAAAACAAATAATCATCCCAATCGAAAGGGTAAGTAGGGACCGCACTTACCGGCTGAACAAGATAGACAGTTGTAGGATCAAAATGAGACATAGTGGTAGGAATAAGAAAACGAACCTTTTTTGGTGAAAGAATTTCCGAAACATTAGGATCAAGAAATTCACCCTGACTGGCAGATAAATTCAAATTCTCTAAAGCTTCAATATTTTGAGAATCGGGAGGAGGGGAAGAGGGGGACGGAGGGGGGGGGGATAAGACCCCACCTGACATGACCCTAGAGCAGAAATGTCAGAAACCTCAGCCGAATGATCGTGCTGCGCCATCTGTTGCAATTGTTCAGGAGAAACCTGTTGAACCCGTGAAGGAGAATATGATGAACCCCACGAGTGGCAACGATACGAAAATGCTGAGAGACGAAATCTAATTTATCTGCTAAAGAAGCATTATGTCTAGACAATGCGTCCGGGACCCCGTTGGTAATTCCCGGGCGGTGGATATCCAAAAATTTGAAACCCCGCAGAAAAGACACCCGGGCAATCCGACCCGCTGCAGCTTTGGATTTTGGCTCTCCACTAAACATGTACTCTAAAGCTTGATGGTCTGTAATTACATCAAAGTGTTGTAAAATAAAATAATGTTGGAAATATGAAACACACCGAAAAAGATCGCTAAACCTTCCAGCTCAGTCGTGGTATAGTTTTTCTCCGCTGGAGCAAGCGCACGAGCAGCATATGCAATAGGATGGAGTTTTTGCTTATCATCAAGTTGTTGGAGGACGGCCCCTATACCGTAATGGCTAGCGTCAGTTGCCAACGTAAAAGTTTTGGCAAAATCCGGATTACATAACAACCGGTGCAGTAATAAGTTTCTCTTTGAGTGTTTCGAAAGCCAACTGGCAGGTTGCATCCCAAATAAATTCCCGGTCCTTTTTCAAAAGGGCACAAATAGGACTTGCGATTTTCGAAAATTAGGAACAAAACGGCGGTAATAACCAGCTAAACCCAAAAAGCTTTGCACATCTTTCACAGACGTGGGTGCTGGAAAACGTTTGACGACCAGTACTTTTTTAGGGTCAGTAGATATACCGAAAGAAGATAGAATATGCCCCAAAAAGGCCATTTCAGACCACCCATATTCACATTTCGAAAGTTTCAATAGGACATGCTCCCTAGAACAGCGGAGGAAAATCTTCAAAATTCGCTTCAAGTGATCCAACTGGGTGGCTGAGGTAACAAGAACATCGTCAATATACACTATAAACCCCTCCATGATTCTATCAATAATACGCTGGAACGTACTGGGGGCATTGCAAAGCCCAAGCGGCATGACTTTAAATTCATGAAGCCCTGAATGTGTAATAAAAGCCGTTTTTCTCGGTCTGGGGGGTAAATAGGAATCTGGTGAAAACCCGACGTAAGGTCCAATTTCGAAAAATTAGAATGACCCAAAATACTCTCAAAAAGCCTGTAATATGTGGGATGGGGTAGCAGTCCTTTTTTGTGACCGCATTGAGTTTTCTATATTATGCACATAACCTCCAATCCCCGTCTTTTTTGCAACCAAAATGATAGGTGAAGCCCATGGACTGCGAGAGGGTTGAATCAACCCCTGTTCTAACCAGGCCGTTAGCTTCTCATCAATAATTTTGTTGTGCCGGGTTTACTTTATAGGCCCGAGCTTTTATTGGGCGCTTACCAGGCTCAATCTCAATATAATGATAGTTGAGGTCCATTTTACCGAAGCCCCCAACTGCATCCCAAATTTGGGGAAAATTCAAAATCATGAGGCGCAACCGTCGCTGATTACGTCGGGTCAAGCAACAATTATGAAAATGAATCTTGCTGTTCAAGAGAACACGTACCTGCAAATCCGAGAGGGGCACAGGCGGCCCCCCGAGACAGAACCTGCCAGCTGACTTTCTGATTGTGTATATACGTACACAATACTTATACGATACTACGTACGTACGTTCGTACGTATACTCCGAAATAGTGCCTCTGAAAAGGTCAGGCCACGGAATACGTGCATACCCATGTTCACCCAGATGTGCTGGCACGGATAGATAATAATAGTGCAAATTGCTATCCAAAATTTGAAACGAGTTTGTATCAAAATCGAGACAAGTTTGCCCCGAAGTGACGAGATCGGGATGAGAACAGTTCGGGATGACAAGCTCGGGATGACTTAAATTTGAACAAATAATTGGGGATGGTCCCGGGACGGAGGTTCAGCAGCCAAACTGGCCCGGTCAAACCCAGGCGCAAGCTGAGCTGCCGAAGAGAACGAAGGAGACTCCAGGAGGGCGGGGTCGAACCCCCTCACTTCCTGTGGCCAACCTTCCCCCCGCACAAGACCAAATTTAGAAAAGGGAGGAGCCAAAAGAGCTTCTGACTCCTCTCGTAGCCGAAAAACCGACTGGTCCTACACCCAAACTTTAACTTCGTCTGCAAATGTTACAGAAACAAGAGATAAACCTAAACTATGACCTTCTGCTATAGGAGAGAGGTCCTCCCCCTTTAGAATACATGATTTCAAAACTTTCTCCCCACAATCTCCCAAGCTCGAGTCACTCGCGAAAGGAGGGTCAGGGGTTCTGGTGGGGCTGTTACCCCTTCTTGTGGGGGGAGGTCGGGACGCTACCTTCTGATCGTCTAGGTGCCCCCCTCCCGATACCTGGGGCGGTTCCTCCCGGACTAGCGCTTGGGAAGGCACCCCCCGCCGATCACGACCCCCCGATTTCGTAATGTTTTGTTTGGACGCCATGGGAGTACCTCTATCTAGTTCAACCACTCCGTCAAAATACGATAGAAGCCCCCAAAGTTGAGCTCTCTGTTTTTCTCGTTTCTCGTGCTCTCTTTTCTTCTCATAAAAAGCTAAACTTTGGACATCTACTGAAAAATCACGGTCGCCACTATTTGTGAGGTACTGTACGTGTCCTCTGTAGTAAACTATTGTATCGGACTCGAATAAAGGATTGACAGATAGGTGTTCAGTGTGTGATGTTAAGTCTTAGCGAGATAAGAGAAGATAGAGAGATAAGAGAAGATAGAGAAAGAGCCGATAATAGGATAGTAAACCGAGATAGTGACACCTATATACGCCCTAAGCGACCGCTCCCTATAGCTACAATAGGATAACCGCTAGTCTTTTACTGTGACCAATACAAATACTTATTCAGACTTTACCATAGAAATATACAAGGCGAGAGGAGACAGAAAAATACGACACAGAAAACAGAGAGCAACAAAGAGAGGGCGTTACCCGCTCCCATGACACTTAAACTTGACCCCACCCAATCGGCGAATATCCAAGGGACAAAGGCGCCTGCGCCAAAACCTACACTTTCAGATACTTTTATAGTCAACAAACTAGAGCCATAGCCATCTCTGAAAAGAAATCACATTCATATTCCTGAATAAAGTATTGACGAAACTATTCAAAGTTGGGTAATTTCATCAAATAAAATAAACTTTCCAATACAAACATAAAGCTAGCGCCGACTATATTTCTAGTGCTGCGCTGTTGAGCAGTCAATCCAGAGTCCCAATGGATAATATCCCACAACGGATAGCAAACATAGAACCTTTAAATATGTAGGTTTTGGAAACTTTCTTCACTTTTCGACTTGATTTGGACCGTATGTTAATTGCTAATAAAGAACATAGACCAAAAGGAATCCCTACTGAGATGCCCTGCATGATGTAAATAGGCATAGTGAAGTATTGTTGTCCAAAAATCACGCTTCCATTTTCGTCTCAAAAGTCCAAAAGAGATGGCGGTTCGGAACTTTTCGGTGAAGCTAGCTTCGAACCAATGCAATCAAATGTCCGCACTGCCCCCGATAATTACTTATGCTTGACGAATACCAAACATTCTTGTTTCTGGATGACGTAAGGGTTTTGGAGGGGTCACATAGTTCTTCACCAGCAAAACTGTACCCAAAATGAGACTAATGTCTCAGCTGCCAATACAAAGATTTAGGGCCCACACCCAACCAACTTATCGATAACTCCTAACCAAGACTGACTGACTCCAACTTTCAAACAAGTGACACCATTTTTATAAACTAACAAAGTAGCTAAGTTTCGAGAATAGCTTTATCATTCATGAAATAATTTCCAGAATTAACATCGTTTTCAACGAATATTTCACACCATTGTGTAAATCCTAGAGCGGCGACTCTGTACTGAAATGAATGCAATAATAAATAGTTTGGTGCTTTTTAACGTTTTAATGTTCTGTGACTCCTCCAAAACCCTTACATCATCGAGAAACAAGAATGTTTAACGTCAGTAAATGTTTTAGGTCAGAGTAACTAAAGGTGCCCAGGTTTTTTGATATCAAATAAGAAATCAGCTTCATCTTGCAGTTCTATTAACTAATATTAAGGGGGGGCTACGAATTTCACTAAAAGTTCGATGTTGGAAAAGCTAGTGTGAAATATTCGTTGAAAACGATGTTAATTTTGGAAATTATTCTATGAATGATAAAACTATTCTCGAGACTTAGCTACCTTGGTAGTTTGCAAATATGGAGTCACTTAGTGAGAAGTTAGAGTTGGGTAGTCTTGGTTAGGAGTCATTGATAGTTGGTTGGGTTTGGGATTCTACTCGTGGTGTTGGCAGCTGAGACTTTATATTGTGATTTTGGTTTAATTTGGTTCCGTTGGTGAAATATTCGTTTATGTGGTACCTTTACATTTTATGGAAAACGTTGTTTAATAATTACGTGTAAATTTTAAGATTAAAGTATCGTGTTGATTTCGTCGATTTTAATTAGGTTTTATTAGACAGGCACGAGGAGGAGCTGTAGGCATACACTACCGATTGTGAACCTGCAGTAAAATTAGTAAGTCTCTTTTATTAGTAACACCAAGAGTACATAATACATAAGAGTATGACAGCTGGCATGCTCTATGTATTATGAGCTCGCTACATCCGATGCGCGCTATCGGCTGACCCCCCCCCCATAAATCAGACCCCCCCTCACCCCGCCCCTATACATGTACGGCGTCCAAACGGGGGGTCGGGCTCGTGCTTGTATATTTTGTACACAGATGTGTAAATTATACGAGCTTAAACCCCATACACAAATTGGGGCCCCGTCAAGTTTAACATGTAAGTATACTAACATAGACCCCGACCCCCCGTTTGGACGCCGTACATGTATAGGGGCGGGGTCAAGGGGGGTCTGATTTATGGGGGGGGTTAGCCGATAGCGTGCAGAGGATGTAGCGAGCTCATAATACATAGCGTATGACGCTTGTCATACTCTTATGTATTATGTACTCTTGGTAACACAGTACGAGCACAGACAATAACTTTCTTTTTACACTAGCTAGTCTTTTGCCATATAATAGTATTAGGGTTAGTGCAAAGTAGTTTAAAGTTTGAAAGAATTCCATGCAGCGTAGCCTCCTGTGGAGCCATCAGTAGTTGGTGTTGTCGGTCCTAAACTCGACATGACACGTACACAAACTTTGCCTCGCCCTGATCGCTATGCGCAAGGTACGGTACCCAAATTTTCCAGAAATAGTACTGACATATAGCGCTTTGATATCATGTAAAAGAATCTGTATATGTAAAATATCATGCAAAACCGTTCGTAGCCACCCCCCAGGGACGAAAACTGGGTCATTATGTCTGACCCATGACCCACTTGACCCAAACGCAAATTTGACCCAGACCCAAGGCAACCCATGAAATTTGAAAATTCCGTGACCCAGACCCAAATGACCCAATCGTTTTTGTGACCCAGACCCCGCTGACCCAAGAATTATCGTGACCCAGACTAGAGATGAGGACGAGCCAGACTTTTCCGGCTCGGCTCGGCTCGGCTCGCGAGAAAATGACGTTGGCTCGGCTCGGCTCGGCTCGCGGTCATACCCGGCTCGGCTCGGCTCGGGAAGATTTTGAAAGTGGGTCGGCTCGGCTCGGCTCGGCTCGCCAAGCTTGAAATTCGCTTGGAAGGTATTAAGACAGCTAAAGAAAATTTAAAATTAGGATGCAAAATTGAAAACTAAAAGCAGTCTTCACTGATGGTCATTTTGTTTGAAGAAATTCTGAAATATGAAAGGGAAATTTGGTCGAATTTTGATTTTTGGTTGGGGTCGGCTCGGCTCGGCTCGGCTCGGCTCGGCTCGGCTCGGGAGGCGAGCCGAGCCGAGCCGAGCCGCGAGCCAAAATCCTCATCTCTAACCCAGACCCAAATGACCCAATAAAATAACTCGACCTTAACTGACTTTACATTATCCTTTTGTGAAGAGGTTTTGAAACGCCGTAACTTTCTTGATTTTTGAAGTTGGGTAAGCAGTGGGTATACCTATACACACCGATTTGTATGGTTTGCAGGTTCAGAGCTCCTCAATCTTGTCATTTTCATTATTTTTCAATAATAGTTATTTTACTTCAAAGATCTGATTGGTTCATGTAGCAAAATATTTAAAATTTTAGAATTTTAAAATCTATGGAAGTGTACAACATGGCTTTTGTTACGTGAACCGGCGAAAACATAATGGCCGGACAAGTCACAGCTAACTCTACTGAATTCAGAGAAGCAATACTAAATTCAATTTAAAATTCGCGCCGAAGGCGCGAAAAATTTTTGTAGCAGCGACAGTTTCACGTAATTGGAACAATGCCAGAACTTCGAATTTGAAATTTGGTAAGACCCTGTGACCCAGACCCAAAATGACCCAATAAAAATTGCTCACCCAGACCCAAAGTGACCCACAGGAAGCTTGACCCAGACCCACACTGGCCCAAACGATTTAGAAAATTGGTGACCCAAGACCCAGTGACCCAAGCAAAAATGGCGACCCAAACGACCCATGACCCAATGACCCATGACCCAGTTTCCATCCCTGCCCCGCCTTAAGTCATAAAATATCTAAGCACTATTCTTTATTGCAAAATTTTAATATCCATTAAATAATGAAACGTATTCTGTAACTAGATTTTATCCGTTGCTGTAACGTTTGCGTAGTACTTTCAAAGCTACTGGAAGAAACTGAACTCAGCATTGTGAGACTAAAACATGCCGCTGAAATTTTCCGTAAATGCCGAAAAGTTGCAACAGGAGCAACAATCAAGGTAAGAATAAGTTTAATCTTTTGAGTCTGAAACATCTTGGTTAGCCAAGCCTTAGTTCTGTGCCAAGACTGATGCGGCCAAGAGTTAATATTGATAAGCCATATGGTGTGGCACATTGTCATAATTTTGTATCTATATTAGCCTTTGCCAAACTAAGCGTTTTTACCGTTAAAAACGGGTTTCTACAATCTAGCTGCCTGTGACAAACGTTTCAACCTCGTTCTCTACATAGGCAAAAATTTTGCAAGCTTTTGCAGTTTTCTCTTGTTGATTGCTTCCGGCAAATCAGTGGACTGCATTTTCCATCTTTTCAGCCGGAAATATTTCAGACTTGCGCTGAGCACTTCAAGTAAGCTGGAGCAGTCAAGTTATTGTCAGTAGAGATGTGCACTGGCCGGATGTTTTCAGCCCTGCCCACTGGAAAATGTTTCGGCCCGGCCCGGCCCGCCAAAAGAAAATTTCCAAAATTTTACTAACGATATTATTTCAAAAGCTTCAGTACGATGGAACCGCTAAGTTATGCTATGAAATGTTAAATTTTGCTGGAAAACAACCAGAATCAATAAATATTTAGGTAATTTTCGTGATTTCACAACATTTTCTATATGCGATCCACTCCGGCCTGCAGTTCAAATATTTCTCGGCCCGGCCGCTAACCAATGGTCGTCGGCCCGGCCGGGCCGACGGGCCGAAATGCTCATCTCTAATTGTCAGCTTGTAAAAATTCAAAACTATATCAGTGTAACCAACTAACTGCTGAGTTTTGTAATATCTTGATTGCAAGATGAACATTGTCTCAGAATCAGAAATCTACAGCGAAATGGCTTGATTATAATTATTATTCATGATAAAATTGGGTATCAGATCTATATAATTTTTGTATAAATCGACATCGCATCACTTGCCGCTCGGAGTCTCAGGGCTGCTCTGAACAAGCTGCTGGTGGGAGGCCTGCCTCTTGGTAAGGGAAGTATGCATAGGAAAATTGATTTTCCTACTATGGGAGTTCAGCTGATGGTCCCATGGTGTTAGCATGTCTGCTCCGGAGTCAAAAGGGCCGTGGTTCGATCCCCGGCGGGACAAATTCTTTACTTTCAATGGTGAGTGAAAAGCTGAACCTCCCTCTTCCCTTCTCTCTTCTCGGTCCTGGTTTCGTGGGTACGACGGTGCGTGACGCCTCCCATCTTGGGCTTGTCCTTGGTTTCTTCCTGATCCGCCAGCCCTGGTAGAAGCGCTACATGTGGCGAGGCTGCCTCAGGACCCGGATTGGACTCCTGTCTCCGGTCCCACAGTAGTTGCTTCTGGTTGGTTGGATCTAAAGGGGTCTGGAACGTGTGTCGGGGGAGCACGGATCCCTTGGGCTCAGAATGCCCTGCGCTGGATGCGCTCTCGGTTCGATTCCGAGTTGAGTAAGCCGCGGGACGCGTCTTAATTGAAACCCGGGGGATATGTAAGGGAAGTAGGCATAGGAAAATTGATAAGCCTGCTATGGGAGTTCAGCTGATGGTCCCGTGGTGTAGTGGTTAGCATGCCTGCTCCGGAGTCAGAAGGGCCGTGGTTCGATCCCCGGCGGGACAAATTCTTTACTTTCAATGGTGAGTGAAAAGCTGAACCTCCCTCTTCTCTTCTAGTTCCTGGTTTCATGGATACGACGGTGCCTGATGCCTCCCGTCTTGGGCTTGTCCTTGGTTTCTTCCTGAACCGCCAGCCCTGGTAGAAGCGCTACATCTTTGCTTCTTTTTGTTGTTTAGGTTTTGTTGTGGACGTTGGCATTGCATCGACCAACTCCATTCTCAGGGTATCTTCCATGGGATTCTGTCCTGCCACGAATCCTCGAACAGCAAACGTGCTTCGCTTGTTCGCCGCAGTAGCATGCAGGGGTAGAAATCTTTCCCGCGAGCCTGACGGTTTCATGGAGACTCGACTCAACTCTACCAGTTGATATCTTTTGACTGGAAACTCTCGAAATGATTCATAGTTTCCAAATGCTAGTTTATAATGGACAGTTTATTCAAGTCAGCCTAATGTTTGTTTTTTCCTTCGGATTATTTCCGGATTGCCCACTTAGCCAGTTTGGAGCCATGACTGTGGCCAAATCTTTCGGCTAGGTGAGGCCAGAACTGGGTTCGGTTTCCGATGTTGCACGGAAAACCAGTGACACAGCACAACAGAAGCCCAACTATCACTATTTCCCAGAGCAAGCCTAAAGTATCACCATTTTCCACAGAATGCCCATGACGTCCCACACGCCAAATCTGAGGAAGCCCCATCCGTTTTCGCCCCTGTTGCCACCACATCAGTTGGAGTCTCCAGTATAGAGCACATCCACAAACCCCTTCATGCACAAAATGACTCCTGTAACTATTACCAGTAAGTTGGCATAATCTTAGAAAATTTGAAAAATCCTTAGGTTTTTGGACAATTTTTGGGTGTCAACTTCGGACCCATGCCACACGAAGGCTCAATCGACAGGAACGGTTATTTGTATTATGATCTTAAAGTACAAGACTTGAACTTTCATTTGCACTAGATTTTGTATCTCTATCTTATGCCAGTCGAGCAGGGTGAGCCATTGTTTTTCCCCCACTTTGCCGGTGATGCTTTTTCCCCCCTCTTACTATATACCTTATACATACCGACATGTATAGTTTGTAGGTTCAGAGCTCCTCAGTCTTGTCATTTTTATTATTTTTCAATAATAGTTATTTTACTTGGAAGATCTGATTGGTATTGATGTAACAAAATATTTAAAATTTTAAAATCTATTGAAGTGTACATGGCTTTTGTTATGTGAACCAGCGAAAACATAATGGCTGGACAAGTCACAGCTAACTCTACTGAATTCACAGAAGCAATATATACTAAATTCAATTTAAAATTCGCGCCGACTGCGCGAAAAATTTTTGTAGCAGCTACAGTTTTACGTTAAATTGGAACAATGCCAGATCTTCGAATTTAAAATTTGGTAGGACCCTGTGACCCAGACCCAAAATGACCCAATAAAAACTCCTGACCCAGATCCAAAGTGACCCACACGGACCCAAACGGTTTACAAAATTGGTGACCCAAGACCCAGTGACCCAAGCAAAAATGGCGACCCAAACGACCCATGACCCAGCGGCCCATGACCCAGTTTCCATCTCTGGTAGTTTATACCTTGCTTATAAATTTTTCAAAACATATCTGCAGAAATGAACGTACTTGGGGAATAGATAGTATATACTCGTTAGTCATGTTGAGCCTGCAAAAATGCTGGTACTTAGGGTCTGCATCTGATTCCCGCCTTAGCTTCACTATTATACATGTAAGACTTTGCTTTATGGTAAGCTAAATGTAGTCGAAGCGGACTGACGAAGAATCTGTAGATTTTAAGGAAGAACCTAAATGATAACCAACATGAGTAAGAATAGAACTACCTCCCCCACACACTCTAGAGTCTGGAGACTAGAGTTGTTAGCCGGCCAAGGAAAACCCGAGGAAAACGGCCAGCCGGCCCACTATGCCGACAATCCGGCCGGCCGCCGGCCAACACCCGGCCGGCCGGCCGGGTCAGATGCAGCCGGCCGGTTGGCCGGGTCAGATGCAGCCGGCCGGCCTGCCGGCCGCTCATCAGAAAAAGGATAATACTTGATTTTACCTGTTATACATAACCAGGAGTAACTGTATGCATCAATTAATGCTAAATAAAAATATTTTGCTAAATACACGAAAAATAGGGCAAAACTGGTACCGGCCGGCCTTGTTTGACTGGCCGGCCGGCCGAGTCAAAAAACCGGCTGAGCAACAACACTACTGGTGGTTTTGCTTAGCTTTTTCTATTTATAGAATCAAGTAATAAATCGAGTCTAGTCCAATAGTGCCTATTTTGCTAAATTGCAGATAAACTATTATATAATGCCCGAGCATATACTTATTGCCTTCTCCTTATGCGACTATATCGACAGGTACCAGTCTGGACTATTGTTGGAAAAGCAGAGAGTACAAAGGGAGGGCGTTACCCGCTTACACGACACTTAAACTTGACCCCACCCATTCGGCGCCTATCCAAGAGACAAAGGCCCACACAATATCACCGTATCCAACAACCTACCCGACCAACTGACAACTGCCCCAACCATACAACTGCGCCAAAACCTACACTTTCAGATACTTTTCTAGTCAACAAACTAGAGCCATAGCTATCTCTGAAAAGAAATCACAGTCATCATTCTTGAATAAGTATTGACGAAACTATTCAAAGTTGGGTAATTTCATCAAATAAAATATACTTTTCAATACAAACATAAAGCTAGCGCCGACTATATTTCTAGTGCTGCGCTGTTGCGCAGTCAATCCAGAGTCCCATTATGGATAATATCCCACAACGGATAGCAAACATAGAACCTTTTAATATGTAGGTTTTGGAAACTTTCATCACTTTTCGACTTGATTTGGACCGTATGCTAATTGCAATTAAGATCATAGACCAAAAGGAATCCCTACTGAGATGCTCTGCATGATGTAAATAGGCATAGTGAAGTATTGTTGTCCAAAAATCACGCTTCCATTTTCGTCTCAAAAGTCCAAAAGAGATGGCAGTTCGGAACTTTTCAGTGAAGCTAGCTTCGAACCAATCACAGGTGGACAAGGGGGGAAATTTCTCCCCCCCCCCCTCGGCGAAGTCGCCCACAAGGGGTCGCGAAATTACTCCCACAAGGGGTAAGAAAATTGGCCACAAGGGGTAAGAAAATTGCCCAAAAAATAGGTTTTACGACTAAAATTTTCAAAAAGTTTCCGGCCTCGCCGGAATTTTTCACTTAAAATTACTATCTTTAGCTAAAGAACGTCCGAAAAACGTGTTTTAGCTTAAAAATTGCTGTTTTTTGCTAAAAAAGGCAAAAATATCTTAAAAATCGCTTTCAAAAGTACCCCTCAGAAAAATCGCTCTCACAAGGGGTACCCAAATTTGCTTCCACAAGGGTCAGTGAAATTTGACCTCCCGTTCAGGTTATGTGTAGCGGGGCTAGTAGGTTTTCCTACGTACTAACTCCGTTACCACGCCCAGACGAAGCGGACGCGGAGACCGTGGCACAGATGGATAACGACCCGGCTACAAGAGACGGTCGGGACAGCCTCGCCAGATAATAGTAATTCCAATCCTAAGGGCGAGATGACTCGCGCTCTCACTCACTCAGAATTGAACTACCTACCTAGCAGGAGCTCAGAAAAGACTCAAACCTAACAAAATACACTTTAATAAGAACAGGACAACAAGTTATAGTTAATAACAACACAATATAAAATACTGGGATGAACCCTCAAGCACACAGACAAACAAACAATAACTTACAGTTACAGGTACTGACGGAGTCAGCCAACGTACCAGTAGCTCAAGGGAGAGCTACACGGGGAGAAATTGCGGGGAGTAATATACAGTAACAGGGGGAGAGAATATCGTAATTACACAAGCGTTCACAATGACAGAAATAACAACACTAAGGGGGGGAAGCGAGTGTTGGGCTGGACCCTCCCACGAGCGCCCCCAGGTGAGAATTTCCCCCAATCACTAGCCCCAAAGTCACGAGAAGGCGGGAACCCACCCAATCCCATACATACACGTTGGGGGAGCTACGTGACATGCAAACGTGTTCCAGCCCAACGTGATGATGATATATGAAGCCAAGCGGGTAGCTATGCTAGCTACAACCGCCAGCAACGGAAAGGTTGACCGTGTGTCACCTTGATCATTTACATCTCCCCAGGACTCGCCATCCGAACTCCCGAGAGGGAGTACTGCACAAATGGCGAACTGGTACGTGAGCTGGACAAACACAGACAATACAGAGCAATGATGCTACAAGACAGTACAACTGATATATAACTGCAAGTCATAAGCTCTAGACTAACCTAGTCAAAACTAAGTAAACCAGCGAGTGTAGAAAAACACAGAAAAACAAGAGATTAAATACTACATAGTACAAGAGTAAGCATATACTAGGCATCATGAAATGCTAGTAACAATTCAAAAATTAAAGCACAAAATGACAAAAATTATGCATAAGTATTTGGCCAAAAATACACGTAGTAAAAATAGAACCGTATTAATAAACTGAAAGTGTAAGAAACTTAATATGAAAATACAGATGACTTTCCAAAGATAACTTATGGGAAAGAGGAGTTGCCCTCCTTTGGAATGTATAGTCAAACGAGTGTGTTAATAAATGTTAACAAAGAAGATAAGTTGAACTTTCAGGTAAAATATTAATTAAGTTTAATGTTTACCCATACTGAGCTAGGGTTTATCAGGCCTTTGCTCAACAAGGCAAACTGCCTATGATAATAATAATCATAATAATAAAATAACCATGAAAATACACACCGTTAGGTGGAGGTCCTATGGGAGGAAAAACCCACCCTCCCAAGGTCAAAGTTTTGTATTTTCATATGACGAGAATCGTCACTGGGTTTATCGACAATATATAACATAGATATATGTATGGCAGTCACAATAATAAGACAACATGGATTGATTCCTCGAAAATAAAGCACTGTACGTAGTATGAGCAAATCAAATTGACATAACGTAGTAGTATAAAAATAAGAAAAATATTTTGATTAACATACGACATAGTTATGACAAAAAGACAGGTTCCACAAAAACTGACTAAATTCAATGTTCGCAGACTAACAAAACAAAATACAGATGCGAAAACTACTAGACATAGATTATAGGTTCGTAACAAAAACAAATCGAATAAATTAACTATAGATTCAAGGAAAATTAAACTAAATGAAAACGTACGTACACAAAATTTACGTACACATTGCACATCACAGAGATTCGGCTCATATAGAAATACTATTACAATTCAAAAACAAAACAAGAAATTCTAATTTCCAAACAAAAGACACCATATTCGTGTATTAAAATTCAAAATAACAATGCAATTATGCAAATGCGATCATGGGTCATGAGGCTCGATGACGACGCTCTCAGTATTCCCGCATGATCAGCTCGGTGGACCTGTGGTGATCACATGGATGGGGTTCCAACGGGTTCCAAATGGTTAGTCCGAAACACGGATGGAAGATGTTCTTCTCCTGGCCTTTCGGAGCACAACCGGCAATATGGACACCGGTCCAATTTGGAGGCATGTCAATCGGCTGATTGCGAAGGGCTGCCGCTGCGTCCTGGCGGAAGAACGGAGGTGCGGGCAGACCACGATTGTAGCGCTCAGCCGCCGCGCCAATGCGCTTACGAACGACGTCGAGTTACGCTTCGAGACGGGCGCCAGACAGAGGGACACGGGTGAACCTGTCCTCCCACAACTCGTCAGGTCCTGCCTGCATGAACCACAGGCCCACTTCGGTGTACAGGGACCCTTGAATGTTTTGCCCGTTCCAATTGGTCGTATTGAAAAGGAAGTTGCACTTAACATCGAAAGTCAGATCGTCAGGTTTGAAACCACGGGGAACCCGGACACCTAGACCCCACCAAGAGTCCGCGGAAGCCTTCCCATAGTAACTTCCGATGGTCTGGACCAAGAATTCCTGCATTTCCACTGACTGATAGAATGTGTGGAAAATGATCAGCCGCTGGGTGAGCAGATCAGAACCCGACTGCCATCGCTCGATGCGACAAGCGGGCACTGCCGCGATGGCTTGGTCCGTGCTACGCTTGATAGCAAAGCCATCCTGATTGGGATGCTCCCTCACCAGGTCCATGACGACATCAAACTGGCAGCACCAGCCTTTGCGCCCCTGATACAGGTACTCCTTGGTCCGGCACCCTTGATTCTCCAGTTGTTCCACCGGCATCGACACATGCGGTAGATTACTAAGACGAGAAGGCATAGTTCGGCCCCAAGTAGAAGCACAGGAAATAGCCTTCGTCGACAGTCGTGATGCCCTCGACGTTGGGTGGATGATATCCGAGCATGGCCTGACGGACCGTCATGCATCGGGTCCGTAGACGACGAGCATGCATCTGGGTCACGTAGGAGTGCTGCGATTCGTACCGTCGTATTAGGTGCGGGTACCGAAATAGTTCGGGCACCAGCGCTGCCATGACCAGACAATTGGCCCATCGTGCGTTCGACGACACGCGGTTGACGAGGAAGCCTTTGAATAGCTTCCCGTGACAATCACGATAGTCCTTGATGACCCACCGCAAATGCCAGACAGTTCTACCTCCGGTCTGTTCAGACTCCGGGTTTGCCGTCATGTGGTTCGTGAGATGGCTGTCGCGGGGCACATCCTCTGCCAGATGTGGTCCATAAAGTCCGATGGAAACTGTTGGGACACGTGGGCGTTCGCCTGCATCCAATTAAGGACCTCTTCGCGAAACAACACCACCCACGGATGGAGTTTCTTCTCTGATGAATCTCTAGGGACATGATGAGGTATCCACTGAAGATTGTTATCCCGACAATAGACGATCGGATCATCGGGCCAACGGTCCATTTTGATCTGCGCGACTTCGGCCGGTGTTGGTTGCTCGATCTTGAATTCGTCATAGATCGGGGTCTCCGTTCCGCGAAAAACCGTACGAGCAATGTCCCGATTGAGCATGTCACAGAGGACATTGACCAAGTAAACCCGAAATGGAGGGAAATTGTCCTTCGTATGGTTATTCGGGTATTCGGGTGGAAGTTCCCGAATGGTAGAGTTCCGACCATCAGGTTTCTTGATCGTTTTCACTCGTGGCACGCGATAAGGCGGCGACTTCGGTCGTGACCGGCTTAACGCGTCGACTGCTAGGCGTTTGTCACGATCATGACGAGACTCAATATGACGCTGAGTCTGCGGATAGGCTGGAGGTCGTCGATCATCGCGACGGTCGCGGGATTCGTGCCGACGTTCAGTCGAGCGATGACGCTCTTCTGAACGGCGATCCCGTGATGATTGCCGATGACGGTCCTGATCACGACGACGAGCCGATGGTGATCGTTCACGGCCTTGATGACGCTCGTGACGGCTCGTTGACGGACGTTGACCGCGATCATCGCGAGATTCCGGTCGTTGGCCACGAGACGCTCTTGACGCTGGACGGGAATCCCGACGACGGGATAACAAACGCCGACGATGACGATCAGTCGAGTGTTCACGACGGTGTGACCGCGAGTAATCACGATCACGAGGTTCGATGGATGGGGGAGGGCGAGATGCCTCCCGGCGGGCGACCGCTGTGAACGTGATGTCGATGGAAAAGTGTCCCGTTGACCGCGATAAACGGCCTCCCACTGGTCATGGGCTGGAGAATCCCGAGGTGGTTCCTCCAGAGGGACATAGGCCACCCGACCAGGTGTACCCGAGCGCTGATGAAGGCTCACAGGTGTTGATCAAGTTGTGATAGCGGTTGCCGTTGGAGAATCCGAGTCGGATCCGAAAGGACGAAAGCCGCGACCTCGTCTCGAACCAGAAACACCGCCGAAAACATCTGACTGAGAGGCAGTTGCACTGTGTCTTGCTGCCTCAGCTCCAACCAACGGGGATTTAGGTGCAGACCTGGCGATGACGCCGGTCGCTTCGCCCTGGGATGACCCGACACGACGAAGTTTCGTGCCGAATCGTGTCGCGGGAAGCGTAGGGACCACAGTGTAGACGGTACCGCCGTTCCCATCAAAGTTCGGATGACGGACGGACCCATCATCACCTCACCAGTTGGGCGGGGTTCAGGAACCACGAAGGCGGACGGGTCCGGAGCCAGTTGGGTCATGGCCGTTAGTCCAATGTCAAAGTGACCAGGCCGTTTGCAAAGCCCCTCATGCTCCCGCATGACCACCACCGGATTCAGTCCCTGCAGTTCCGCCAACTGCATCACCTGCATGAGTTCCGATTTCTGCTCCTTTTCCAGGAACATCGGACCCATTACCTGTGAAAAGTTAGTGTCCCCGGCACCCAAAAAGTTTAAGGTATTGATGTAGGGCAGGATCTCATGGGCTATTGCACCACCATCCCGTTTCCGATACAGGATGACCAGATCGGACCACCGCAAAGGAGGAGCCGAGCCATCCGTGGGAACCTCCCGATAAACCTCCCAGAACACCGGGTTACCCTGATCCACCATCCGGAAGAAGGTTTCAGGATCGTACCCAGGCATTTCGGGGTCCGCAGGGGGTCCCACCACATAGATGTGACGTTTTGGTTGATCAACGCCAATGGGTGAGTCTCGAAATAGGGCATTCAGAATCGATGCAGGCACCAGGATCTGGATATAGGGCTGAACCCTCGCGATGGAGACGTTGGTCGATGAGTGAACCCCTGTTGACGGGTCCGCAGACGTGGCCAGCTGGCTGATGATCACGGGCTGTTCCAACTTCCAGTGATAGAGTTCAGGAAGGTAGGCGGATGGGCCGGTGACACCACCAGGGCGTTCGCCACAGGAAACCAGAAACCGAGGACCTTGTTCGTCGTGGGCTTGTGGTGACCGCAGTTTGCGCCGACTGGGATGAACCATCCGTCTGATAGGTAGGATGAACCTCCACATATCGGTGACCACCTGAGTAGGTCACTGGAGGCTTCTCCTCCTTCCTCGGATCACCAGTCCCTTCCTTATAATGGGTCAATGGCGGAAGCTTCTTCGGCAAGGGCGGTAACTTCGTCTCCTTTTCCCGTCGTTGGGCAGCCTTTCGTGCTTACACCGATGATTCCGGTTCATCGGCCACCGTCTGCTCGTTCGGAAGGGTGGATGACCACCCACACTCCTCATCTGATGGCTGATCATCAGTTCGCAGGAAATGATGGGCCGTGTTAGGCGGTAGGTCCGTCGGTGTGTCATTCGGATCCGCGTGATGATGGCGGTTTGCGACGATCGCATACCAATCGAAGTCCAGACCTTCATCACGTCTTCGCCGGGTGAACTTCAACTCATAGAAGTTGGTGAGCAACTCCATCAGAGGCACCCATGAAACATCTCGTAGGGGATGGACGGTGTTGCCGCCATCCTCCTCCGGCACAGACAATGACCAGGCGAAGCTTCCCTTCAGATACTTTACCGATCCACGTTTGATAGTCAATTCCGTCGGCACTCCATTTGACGGTCATGGAGGACCTGCGAAGCCATAGTCTTTCCGGGGGTGAACATTTTGGCCTGGGCAATTGGGCCTATCCCCAGTTCAGCCTCCTTGTTGATCTTCGGCCAAAGAGTTGGTGTAAAAGTATATCGTGCACTGCTCAGGTAAATGACTTGGATCCATTCGTCCAAGGGAAAGGCATTTGCGACCTTGACCAAGCAGGCATAGATGGCCAAAATGTCAGCAAGAGCATACCTAGCTTCTTCTTCGCTAGGCCAGACCATACATCCACGAAAGTCCATTGGTCGCAGTCCTTTAGGAGACGGCACATCGCAATATTCGCAGACCTTGCTCAGGGAGTGATGAGTATTGACATAGGTTTCCCTGGTCGTGTCGGTGATATTTTCCCAGGAGACCACAGGAACCGTCGGATCTTGGCGTCGGCGGGCCTGTATGTAAGGCACGACTGGGCGATGATCGCTCCGAGTTCGGCCGCGCGTTCTCCATACCAGTCAGACCACAGAATTTGGCCAGACGTAGAAAGTCGGCCTGACCACCAGCAAACACCATATAAACTGGCTCAGGTGGATGAAGAATGATCTTCAAGGCATAGAGAACTGGATAAAAGTCAGAGGTGGATGCCAGGATTTCGCTGACCACGATCAGAAAGACCTTCGGGTGTCGTGATGGAACTGGTCCAGTGATCTGAATAATGGTGACGGCGGCATCCTGCTTGTTGCCGAACTGAGTGTACGAGTCGCCTTCAATGTCCATGGCGATGACGCCAGTCGCCTGATACGTTTCCAGGATGTCCGGAATCGCATCGAATAGACTAGAATAGAATAGAATCGAATAGAATAGGCTAGATGCTGGTGTCACGAAGGCTGAGTTCGATGACGAACCCGTTCCAGACAGTTCAGGCTCAGACAGTGTTGTCAAAGAACTGGAAATCACTGGATCCAGAGAAGGGTCACTGCTTTTCCGAGCAGTCCCTAAAGCCCAGCCACTCTTCTTTCTTCTCAGATCCGCTGTCGTAGCAGAACTGGACCGGGGCGCACCTGCACCGGGTCCCGGTCGTTGAACGACCCAGAATTCGCTCTCGACGTGGAGGGCTGACATCCCATACAGTCCAAATGGGAGCCTCCACGATGTCCAGTCACCGAATATGGCTGGTGACAGTTCCCGTTCTTTCAAGCGTAGGCTTGTGCGCTTCTGGTCTATATTGAGTTGCACTCTCTTCTGATTCTAAAAGTTCTTTTCGAAAAAGACAATTAGGCACAACTCAAAAATATTCTTAGGTACCCCAAAAAATACAAATGTATACGTATATAACAAATTGTACAAAATACAATAAACTGATATAAATTGTAGCAGATGACTACTATTTTTAGACCTGAAAGAGAAACAATTACCAAAATTAACCTAAAATGAAGGGGATTAGAAGTAGTATATGGTCATA